>JAPDNY010000002.1:6416532-6601532 GCA_029375565.1 Gekko gecko | reverse complement strand
TATCTCAGATGCTGATATTTGTAATGATGTTTTATATATCTCAGGCTGCTTTACGTGTCCAAATTCTAACGGCCTTTGGCTATCGACAATAAACTTTACCTATACCTGTAGAGGAGCTGCGGTGGCTCAAGTGGTTAAGACGCTGAACTGCAGGCTTTGGAAGGTCAGTAGTTCAGCAGTTCAAGACCCGAGAGTGCCGCAAGACGGAGTGAGCTCCCGTCTCTAGTTCCAGCTCCTGCCAACCTAGCAGTTCGAAAGCAAGAAATTGCAAGTAGATAAATAGGTACCACTTCGGTGGGAAGGTAACAGCGTTCCGTGCGCCTTGGTGTTTAGTCATGCTGGCCACATGACCACGGAAACGTCTTCGGACAGCGCTGGCTCTTCGGCTTTGAAACGGAGATGAGCACCGCAACCCTAGAGTCGGATTCGACTGGCTTTCGAGCAAGGGAACCTTTACCTTTACTTATACCTGTAAAATTTGTCTTCTTCTTTCTTTTTTGAGCCACCGTGAGTCCCTCTAACCACGGAAGGAAGGCGAGATACGCATATTTCAATTAATGTAAATAAGAATAGAATTGCCCTCTGTGAATCTGTCTACTCCCCCTTCAAATGGAGTACACTACTCCCTATGGCACTCTGTCCCCCGATCCCATCTGGGCAGGAGATACCCTTACCACTTGAGAGGGCATCTTGGGCATCCTCCTGGGCCTGCGCCCTCCGACTTTCCTCTGACGGAGCTCCTTCTGCCTCAGAGAGCTTCGCTTCCATCTTCACGGATCCTCCCCACATCTGAAACAACAGCCAGGGACACGGGTAAGAGAAGAACTGGAATGGGCTGAGGAGATGGACCCCGCCCCGCTCCCAGACTCCTCACTCCTGCATCCACCCCTCAGAGATACTTCAACCACAGCGGCAAGAATCACGGTTGGCTTTTCTTCCCAGCCTAGTGGATTACCTAGAGATAGAAATATCTAAGAAAATATGGGAACAATACACTGAGGAATGATTTTTAAAAAGGGACGGAAGGAGGGCAGATTCCTTTGAAGAAGAATCTTTTGAAGGAGAAGGGAGTTTTAGAAAGTAAAGCTGCATTGAGAACAACTGGGAGAAACAGATCACCAGGAGTAGGCGGGATATCAGTAGAGCTTTTCCAAGCCACAGAAAAGGAGTCCCTCAAAATCTTAACAAGAATACACTAATGAAGATGGAAAACAAAACTATGGCCCACAGACTGGAAACGCCCACTTTTACATTCGCGTTCCAAAAAACTGCGACATCAAAGACGGCAGCAACTATTAGACCACTGCATTAATTTCTCAAGCAGGTAAAGTGATGCTCAACAGTTTACATCATGGACCATATATTGAAAGAGAAATGCCGGATGTTCCAGGTGGATTCAGAAAAGGAAGAGGAACTCGAGATCATATTGCAGATTTACGTTGGCGAATGGAGCACAGGAGAGAATTTCAGAAGAAAATCAGCTGGTGATACATAGATTACATCAACACTTTTGACTGCGGGGATCAAGAAAAGCCAAGGTTGGTTTTAAGAGAAATGGGCGTGCCACAACATCCGATTGTTTTGATGTGCAATCTGTAGTCTGGAGGAGAGGCCACTGTTAGGACAGAAGATGGAGAGGCAGGATGGTTTCCAAACTGGCAAAGGTGTCAGACTATCATGTATTTTTTTTCAATCTATATGCAGAACGTATCATAAGGAAAGCTGGATTAGATTTAGAGGAAGGTGGAGTGAAAACTGGTGGAAGGAACAGTAACGATCTGTGGATATGCAGATGACACCACATTACTGGCAGAAAATAGCGAAGACCTGAAACAACTATTAATGAAGACTAAAACAGGAAGTGCCCAAGTGGGATTACAGATGAACATCAAAGGGTCGCCATTAAGTCGGAAGTGAATTGATGGCAGTTGACACATGCGCACACACGGAAATATCTGACAGGGAAGCCTCAGGAAAAGGTCAGTGCTTGCACTGAGTGAATGAAAACCCCTCACCTGCTCTGCCTGCCTCTTCTCCTCTGCCTGACTCAGCAGGAAGCCTTCGGCCAGGGCCACCGCCTGCGAACTGGTCTCCGGCCCGCATCCTCGGACCCAGCCCTGCATTTCCTGGGGCAGGACGGCCAGGAACTGCTCCAGGATCACCAGGTCCAGGATCTGCTTCTTGGTGTGCCTCTCCGGCGTCAGCCAACGGTTGCAAAGTCCATGAAGCCGGCTGCAAACCTCTCGGGGCCCATCGGCCTCTTGGTAACAGAACTGCCAGAAGGGTCGGCTGTGTACATCTGTGGTCATAGTGTCCTGAGCCAAGATCTCTGGCACAGCTCTTTCCCAGAATTCAGCACCACTCCCTGCTTGGATGGGATGGGGACCTTTCCTTGATGCCTTCCCAGTTCCAGGGGCGTCTGGGTCCTTCTCTTCCATCTCCTTCCCCTTTCTCTTGGGTTGCCTCGGACTCTGGAAAGACACTCTTATTCACTTCGCTGTGAAGAGGGAGAGGGACTATAATTAGCGTAGATTCAGGTGGGCCAGCCGTGTTGGTCCGAAGCAGCAAAACAAAGTTTTAATCCAGGGGCACCTTTAAGACCGGAAAAGTTTTATCCAAGGTGTAAGCTTTCGTGTGCAAGCAGATGGACTCAGGTTTTCTTCTGCTGCTTCAGACCAGCACGGGGACCCCACCTGCATCTGTCTTCATGGAAGGCACCACATGAAGCCACATGGAATGCAACTCTATTAACCGTAAGCAGAAACTTGCACAGGTAAAGACTGATATTTCCTTTCTTCCAAAATGCAAAAACCTGGACTATTCTGAAGACCTGTGCTTGCACACAAAACACTTATACCTTGAATGAAACCTTGACTTGTCTTAAAGGTCCGGCTGGACTCAAACTTTGTTCTATAATTAATGTAGATAAATACCTCCCCCCAAACTGCAGATGGGGGGGGGGAGAACTGGCCCAAATGTGCAGCATCTGGGGCAGCCCATCAGCAGGAAGGATTTCTCCCACGGAATCACCCCGGGACTTCTTCCTGGGCCTCCTGCCGCCCTCAGTGGCTGAGAACTTGTTCTGATATACAAAATTCAGCTCCCACCTTTTAGCCCCTGGAATGGGTCACCAGCAGTGTTCCCTCTAAGCTGAGTGAGTGTGAGCTAGCTCACAGTTTTTTAGCCTCCAGCTCACACATTTTTGTCTTCGCTCAGGAAGGGAGGGCTCCAGCGCCCACTAATTTATGCAGCAGCCAAATCGCTCGCTCACAACTTTAACGCCAGTAGCTCACGAAGCAGAATTTTTGCTCACAAGACTCCACAGCTCAGAGGGAGCACTGGACAGCAGGGTGGCGATTGATCTCATCAGATTTACCCCCTGCTCCCTCTCCCTGGAATGGGACTCCAGGCGACTTTACAGCATATCACATGCACCCAAGGAAACAGTACAAAAGACCAAGGGTAAAAGGAGTAGTGAAGGATGATAGGGAAATGGCTGAGAAGCTGAATGCATTTTTTGCCTCTGTCTTCACTGTGGAAGAGGAGAAGTGTTTGCCCACTCCAGAAGCACCGATTTCGGGAGGCAGTTTGAAAGACCTGAATCAGATTGTGGTAACAAGAGAGGAAGTCCTCCGACTGATGGACAATTTAAAAACTAATAAATCACCAGGCCCGGATGGCATTCATCCGAGAGTTCTGAAAGAACTCAAATGTGAACTTGTGGATCTCCTGACAAAAATATGTAATCTTTCTTTAAAATCTGCCTCCATTCCTGAGGACTGGAAGGTAGCTAATGTCACTCCCATCTTTAAAAAGGGCTACAGGGGAGATCCAGGAAATTACAGGCCAGTCAGTCTGACATCGATACCGGGTAAGTTGGTGGAAACTGTTATTAAGGAAAGAATTAGTAGGCACATTGATGAACAAAAACTATTGAGGCAGACTCAGCATGGGTTCTGTAAGGGAAGATCTTGTCTCACAAACCTGTTAGTGTTTTTTGAGGGAGTGAACAAACATGTGGACAAGGGGGACCCGATAGATATTATTTACCTTGACTTCCGGAAAGCTTTTGATACAGTTCCTCATCAAAGGCTCCTAAGTAAGCTCAATAGTCATGGGATAAAAGGACAAGTCCTCTTGTGGATCAAAAACTGGCTTATAAATAGGAAACAGAGAGTGAGTATAAATGGGAAATTTTCTCAGTGGAGGGTGGTAAGCAGTGGGGTACCACAGGGATCAGTACTCGGTCCAATGCTTTTTAACTTGTTTATTAACGATTTGGAATTGGGAGTAAGCAGTGATGTGGCTAAATTTGCAGATGACACCAAGTTGTTCAGGGTGGTGAAAACCAGGGAGGATTGTGAGGCACTCCAAAGGGATCTGTTGAGGATGGGTGAGTGGGCGTCAACGTGGCAAATGGGGTTCAATGTGGCCAAGTGCAAAGTGATGCACATTGGAGCCAAAAATCCTAAATATAAATACACGTTGATGGGGTCTGATCTGGCAGAGACTGACCAAGAGAGAGATCTTGGAGTCGTAGTGGATAACTCAATGAAAATGTCTACACAATGTGTAGCTGCAATAAAGAAGACCAACGCTATGCTGGGGATTATTAGGAAGGGAATTGATAACAAATCACCCAGTATCATCATGCCCCTGTATAAATCATTGGTGCGACCTCATTTGGAATACTGTGTACAGTTCTGGTCACCACATCTCAAAAAGGATATTATAGCATTGGAAAAAGTGCAGAGAAGGGCAACTAGAATGATAAAAGGGTTGGAACACCTTCCCTATGAAGAAAGGTTAAAATGCTTGGGGCTCTTTAGCTTGGAGAAACGACGGCTGAGGGGTGACATGATCGAGGTTTATAAGATTATGAATGGGATTGAGCAGGTTGAGAAAGAAGTACTTTTCTCCCTTTCTCACAATACAAGAACTCGTGGGCACTCTATGAAATTGCTGAGCAGTCGGGTTAGAACAGATAAAAGGAAATACTTCTTCACCCAAAGAGTGATTAACATATGGAATTCACTGCCCCAGGAGGTGGTGGCAGCTGCAAGCATGGACAGTTTCAAGAGGGAATTAGATAAACACAAGTGGAGACCCGCAAGAAACTTGCGGGATGGTCATCCCATTCCTCACACCTTTGCTTCCTCCCCTCTACCCTTACCTATCTCACACTCTTTCTTCCTTCTGGGGGTGGAGCCATAGACTCAACCCTCCAAAGCAGCCATTTTATCCAGGGGGACTGATCTCTGTCACCCGGACAACAGTTGTAATTCTGGGTGATCTCCAGCCCTCACCCAGAGGCTGGCAATGGTAGTTCTCATGGAGGAAATGGCTGGTTTGGAGGGTGGAGTCTATGGCATTATACTGGTCTGAAGTTCCTCCCCTCCTCAAACCCCACCATCCCCAGGATCCACCCCTTAAATGTCCAGGAGTTTCCCAATCCAGAGTTGGCAACCCTATTTCCTTCCCACCCAAAAGCCAACTTAACCTTTATCTGCCTTTATCTGTCTTCAGCTTTTTGTCTCCACCCCCTCCCCCACAGCTTCTACCAAGGAAAATTATAGTCTTTCTCCACAGTGGGGACCAAAGCAGCTTACATTATTCTCACCTCCTTTTTTTATCTGCACAACAACCCTGTGAGGTTGGTTAGGCTGAAAGTATGTGACTGGTCCAAAATCACCCAGTCAGCTTCCACCGCAATATGGGGATCTGAACCTGGGTCTTGCAGACCCTACTCTGAGGCTCTAACTGCTGCATCACTGCTGGCTTTCATAGGGTGGCTGCTGAACAGCAGCAAGCAGCCAGGCCAAGTTGAGTCATGCAAATTAGGTGGTATCAAGTCACCCAGAGGGTGCTGCCTAGGGATGCCAGCCTCCAGGTGGGATCTGGGGATCCCCTGGAATTACTGCTCAGCTCCAGACTACTGAGATAACTTCCCCTGGAGAAAATGGATGCTTTGGAGGGTGGACTCTAGGGCATTGTACCCCACTGAGGTCCCTGTCCTCCCCAGGCTCCATCCCCAAATCTCCAGGAGTTTCCAGACCTGGAGCTGGCAACCCCACTACCCCATCCCCTGCCAGTGCCTGGCAACCCTATACTGCTGCCAGGCCTAGGGTTGGCAACCTCCAAGTGGGGCCTGCTGGAGGGTGAACTCCAGAGATCTGTGAACAACAGAGATCTGTCTCCCTGGAGAAAATGGCTGCTTTGGAGGGTGGATTCTGTGGCATGATGCCCAGCTGAGGCCTCTCCCTTCCCCAAATCCTGCCCTCCTTGCACTCCACCCCAAAACCTCTAGGAATCCCCCAGCCTGGCCCCAAGGCTCCCTCCCCCCTCCCTCCCTCCAAGGCCGAAAGAGGCCTGGAAAGAAAGGGCCCTTCTCCCCCACCCTTTGACTGACAGAGCCAGTCAGAAGCCTCCTCTCCCCCCCCCCCCACGTTCTAATCTCTCACCCTTGCTGCCTGGAGTCAGGTCCCTGCAGAGGCCATTTTAAAAGGCTTTTGGGGGGGAATTCAACCGTCCCTGAAGGGATTTCCTTACTTTTCGGATTTTTCTACAAACCCAAGAAGTCTACTGACTATGTAGGAAAAGCTGTTGGGGGACAGTGAGGCCCCTGTTGGAGGGAATAGGTATCCGCACAGAAAAAAAAAAGGTCTGGGATTAGAATATAAAATATGGAGCAGAAGTCCACCAGTGGCTATTAGCCACAGGGTATAGATGGGAACTCTCAGTCTGGGGCAGGTGATGCACTCTATTCTTGGTGCTGGAGGGGGCAGTGGTGGGAGGGCTTCTGGTGTCCTGGCCCCACTGCTGGACCTCCTGATGGCACCTGGTATATTTTGGCTGCTGTGTGACAGAGTGTTGGACTAGATGGGCCATTGGCCTGATTCAACATTGGCTTCTCTTATGTTCTTATGTTCTTAAGACACAATCAAGAAACTCAGTATATCAAACGATCAGCAATCAATCCCGGATAAAAATCTATCCACTATCAAGCAGGGTAGGATGCGTGGATAAGGCTGGTCCGGGCAGACCACCACGACCCGTCCAAGGCCACCCGCCGCCTTGCAAGGCCCACCAAGACGACACCCTCCCCCCCAGGCAGGTCCCTCTGCAGGCAGCTGGTTCCACAGGAGGGGGGCGAGCAAAGGGGAAACATACAGCAGAAAATCACGTTTTGGAAGCCTCAAGACAGTCCCAGCTCCTGCCAACCTAGCAGTTCGAAAGCAAGAAATTGCAAGTAGATAAATAGGTACTACTTCGGCGGGAAGGTAACAGCGTTCCGTCGGCATCTGGTCATGCCGGCCACATGACCCCGGAAACGTCTTTGGACAGCGCTGGCTCTTCGGCTTGGAAACGGAGATGAGCACCGCATCACTGGAGTCGGATTCGACCGGCTTTCCAGCAAGGGAAACCTAGACACCCCCCCCCAAACCTGTTATAGTGGAACGCCTGTCTTCCAAGCCTGGAATTACTTACTCGAGAGGGAGCCTTCCCAGGCTCCGGCTGCCAGGCTGTTCTCCGCCTTTGTGCGGCTGCAGCCCCCTCCCCGCTCTCTTTCTCTCTCTCCGTCTCCCCCCCCCCACGGAAAAGAGCCTCCCCCCCCCTTTTTTTGCTCGGCCTCTCTAGCAAACAGCTAGGCTGCTTTTAACCCTTTCCGTGCTGCAGATGTATGAAGAAGGGGGGCAAAAATGCTTCCTGCCTTTCCCCCAAACAGGAATAAAGCAAAAGTCGGATTTACACACGGATCCTCATGAATTCTCACCCAGATTCCCCATAAAGACTCGCCTGGGCTGGGCTTGAGCCAGGTTGCAGTCAGTGACGCCCCATAAGGCCGTTATGGGGACATGTGCATCGGGTTTTTTTTTTAAACTGCAGACGAGGATGGGAGGGAAGAGGGGAGAAATTATGAGACCTGGGTTCATGAGTTGCTGTAGGTTTTCCGGGTTGTGTGGCCCTGGTCTTGGTATTGTAGGACCTGACCTTCCGCCTGTAGCTGTGACGGGCATCCTCAGAGGTATCACACAGAAAGATGGAGTACTCTCTGTGTCAAGGTGACCTGGGTTTGTTGGGGTGGGGTGTGTGCCTCCACCTCCTAATGGGGGAGAGACGGTGACCTTTAATTGTTTTTTTTTACAAAGTCCGGTTGTTTGCAAGCCCGTCTTGAGAACTCACAGGTAAAATCGGGGGAGGGGGGGGCAGAAGTTCCAGCGGTGGGAGGGAGACAGAAACAACAACCCCGTAGGAACGGCCTGGGTACCTGATGAGTAGTTCAGACTCTGTGTTTTCTGTGCTTTGTGTTTGGTTTTTTTTTAAGTAGAATCACAGAATCATAGAGTTGGAAGGGACCTCCAGGGTCATCTAGTCCAACCCCCTGCACAATGCAGGGAATTCACAAATACCTCCCCTTCCACACACACACACACACACACACACACACACACACACACACACACACTGACCACTGTTCCACGCCCAGAAGATGGCAAAAAACTTCGGGATCTCCAGCCAAACTGGCCTGGAGAAAAATTGCTTCCTGACCCCAAAGTGGCGATCAGCATTTCCCTGGGTGTGTAGGAAAGGGCCACGAAAACTAGTCTCCGATGCAGCCCTTCCTGCCCTCCCTCTCCTGATCTGCCCAAGTTCAGAGAATCAGCATTGCTGTCAAATGGCCACCTAGCCTCTGTTTGAACACCTCCAAAGAAGGGGAGCCCACCACCTCCCGGTTCCACTGAGGAACTGCTCTGTCAGGAAGTTCTTCTTAATGTTTAACCTTTCGCTGAAAACTCTTCCAAAACCTCTTCTGATTTAATTTCAACCTGTCGGTTCTGGTCTGACCTTCTGGGGCAACAGAAAACGACTCCGTACCATCCTCTGTATGACAGCCCTTCAAGTACTTGAAGATGGTCATCATATCATGTAGTGGTTAGGAGCCTGGATTCTAATCTGGGAGAACCAGTTTTGATTCCCCACTCCTCCACATGCAGCTGCTGGTGTGACCTTGGGTCAGTCATAAGTTGTTTGAGAGCTGTTCTCTCAAGGGCAGTTCTCGAGATAGCTCTCATAGCTCCACCTCCCTCACAGGGTGTCTTTTGTGGGGAGGGGAAGGAGATTGTAAGGTGCTCTGAGACTCCTTCAGGTAGTGAAGAGCAGGGTATCAATCCAATCTCTTCTTCTTCTTTCAGTCATCTCCTCTCCAGGCTAAACAGACCCAGCTCCTTCAGCCTTTCCTCATAGGACTTGGTCTCCAAACCCCTCGCCATCTTTGTTGCCCTCTTCTGGACACGTTCCAGCTTGTCTATATCCTTCTTAAATTGTGGTGCCCCAAACACAACACAATACTCTAAGTACGGTCTAACCAGAGCAGAGTAAAATGATACCATCACTTTACGTGATCTGGACACTATACTTCTGTTGGGCTCCATTAAATGAGTTGGGCTCCATTAAACATGTCAAAGGTTATGCTTTTTAGGCTTCTTTCTCTCCTCCCACCCCAGAGCCAACCTACATGTTTTGCCCCTCTGTCTTCAGTTCCCCCCCTCCAGCATCCTACACCTTGGAAAACTGTGGCCCAATTGTGCAATGCCAGCCACTGGACCATGCCAACCTGCATGCTAGGAAACGCTTAAGATCTTGGGGGGGACACCTCACTTTTCTCTCTGCCCCCCTACTATTTCTTCTTCCCTCCTCCTGGAAACCCCCATATCCTCTCCCCTCTCCCTGCCTCATTCTCTCCTTCTCAGCCATTCACCAACCTACCTTTTATCCGCTCTCATCTTCATCAGCTATATTTATCATTTATTTCCTTCATTTATACCTTGATTTCTTCACAGTGGGGACCCAAGGAACTTGCATCATTCTCCTCTGCCCCTTTTGATCCTCACAACAGCCCTTCAGAGTAGATTACACTGAAAGTATGTGACTGGCCCAAAATCACCCAGTGAGGTTCCACAGTTGAGATGGGGATTCAGACCTGAGTCTCTGGGACCGTACTCTGAAGCTCCAACCAGTGCACCATACTGACTTTCATAGGGTGGCTGCTGTCTTTACATTCATTTAGATGGAGAACACCTATAGAATCAGGTTACACGTATCCATCATGAACAAAGGAACATAAGGCAGTTTTGAGACATTGCTGTACAGTAAGACAGTTTGGAGGCATTACGGGCTGAGAAGTTCCTGTGGCTGTGCCCCTTTGGGAGTCCCCGTTTGCAGTCCTGATGAAGGCATCGAAAACTCATTGAATAATCTGGAGGATGAGTTGACTGCAGCCTATTTCTTATTGTTTGTCTCAAGTCTTAAGGACCGGATCTACTTGCTGATTGCAACATACCCTGTATCAGGGCTATTTTGGGGCAGGAACGCACAGGGACGGAGTTCCGGCTGGCTACGCCCAGCAGGAACTCATTAGCATAATAGGCCACACCCAACATCAGAAACTCATTAGGATTGGCTACATTAGAGGTGTGTGGCCTAACATACAAAGGAGTTCCTGCCACAAAAAGAAGCCCTGGGTTTTGACAACAAACAAGGTAAATGGGATAAGAAGCAAAAGGTAGGTGTGGCTGGATGACCACCCTTCTGGTAACACGGGGGTGTGGCCTAATATGCTAATGAGATGTGCTGTCAGGGATGTGGCCTAATGTGCGAATGAGTTCCGGCTGTTGGGTGTGGCCTATTATGCTAATGAGTTCCGGCTGTTGGGTGTGGCCTATTATGCTAATGAGTTCCTGCTGAGCTTTTTCTACCCAAAAAGCCCTGCCTTATATTGTTTACCTTAAGTCTTAAGAAGTGCATGTATTTGCTTTATGGACATCTGAAGATCATGTTTTCCAGTCCATTGAAATTGTGAACTCAGAATCTGTGAAGTCTTTCTTTTGGGAGCGTCAAATAGTAAATGTTGGATATTGCTTTAAATCTCCAACCTATTTTTTGCAGTTCATGTATTTCATGTATTGAATACTGGTGTATACTTGAGAAATATTTGGAGCCTTATGTGATGTTAAAGTCAGACACGTTGAACAGGATCCAGCAGCCAGTCCGAGGTGAGTCACGCAAGTCAGGCGGTATCAAGTCACCCACTGGCTGCTGCCAGGCCTAGGGTTCCCAACTTCCAGGTGGGACCTGGAGATCTCCCAGAATCACAACGGAACTCTAGACAACAGAGATCAGTTCCCCTGGAGAAAATGGCTACTTTGGAGGGTGGATTCTGTGGCAGTTGTTGTTGTTCAGTCGCACAGTCGAGTCCGACTCTTCGCGACCCCATGGACCAGATCACGCCAGGCCCTCCTGTCTTCCGCTGTCCGCTGAAGTTTGCTCAATTTCATGTTCGTGGCATCGGTGACACTGTCTAACCATCTCATCCTTTGCCGTCCCCTTCTTCTTTGACCTTCAATCTTTCCCAGCATCAGGGTCTTCTCCAGTGAATGCTCCCTTCTCATTTGGTGGCCAAAGTATTTGAGCTTCAGCTTCAGGATCTGGCCTTCCAGGGAACAGTCAGGGTTGATTTCTTTTAGGATTGACTGATTTGATCTCCTTGCAGTCCAAGGGACTCTCAAGAGTCTTCTCCAGCACCATAGTTCAAAAGAATCTATTCTTTGGCGCTTGGCCTTCCTTATAGTCCAACTCTCGCAGCCATACATTACTACGGGGAATACCATTGCTTTGACCATGCGGACTTTTGTTGGCAAGGTGATGTCTCTGCTTTTTATCATGCTGTTTAGGTTTGCCATCGCTTTCCTCCCAAGGAGCAGGCGTCTTTTAATTTCATGGCTGCAGTCACCATCTGCAGTGATCTGGGATCCTAGGAACATGAAGTCTGTCACTACTTCTACGACTTCTCCGTCTATTTGCCAAGGAGTGATGGGGCCAGATGCCATGATCTTAGTTTTTTTGATGTTGAGCTTCAAGCCCACTTTTGCGCTCTCCTCTTTCACCCTGAGCAAGAGGCTCTTGAGGTCCTCTTCACTTTCTGCCATCAGAGTGGTATCGTCTGTGGCAGTATAAACCCTAAATCGCTGTCTGCCTAGGCTGTGGTACGTTGGCTAAGAGTGAACAAACGGCAACTAATCCCTGAAAAGGGAGAGGTAATGTTGGCTGGCAGGTTGGGGTTCTTGAATGACATAATGCACCCCGCTTTTGATGGGAGTTTGACTGACCCTTGCTGACTAAGAGACTTTGGGTTACAAGAGGTCCAACCGTACTACTGTAGAAGCAAGTTAACACCGCTCCAAAGAATGTTTTCTCCCATCTCCGCCTCGCCTGTAAGATGGTCCCTTACTCTGATACAGCTGATCTGGCCACCGGGACCCACACTGTTAAGCATGATACTTAACTCGATTTCAGCAAAGTGATTCAGCTTTATTGAGCAACAGCTCAAAGTCAACCAGAACAGCAAAACCGCAGATCAACAGATGACAGAGAAAACAGTGGAGCTATGCTCCCTTTTAAACGTTCCCGGCTAATGTAGCCACGACGCCTATTTACAAATAAGTAACCAATAGGATTACAGAGATAAGAACCAATAAGGTTCATTCCCCCCAAGCGTTTGAGGTTCGTCCTGATAGGATGGTGCTTCTTAGACAACCAATCAGATGCTGAGGATTAGGATCCTTGTCTAGGCACGAAGCTTAACATGAGTTTCTAATGGAAACATTTCACTTTACAGCATACATTACACACACCATGGTGACATCCAGACTAGGCCACAGTAACGCCGTTTGTTGGTCTTCTCTCAAAATCAATTCAGAAACGCCAGTTGGTGCAGAATGCCGCCGCTCAGCTCTTATTGGGAGCCAGATCAATAGCCCAGGCTGGCTTGACCTCATCAGATTTCAGTAGCTAAGCACAGTTGGCCCTGACTAGTATTTGGATGGGAGACCTTCAAGGAATACCAGGGTCGTGACATGGAGACAGGCAATGGGGGAAAACACCTCTGAACGTCTTGATAGCAAAAAAGAAAGAAAGATGGGAGCATGCATATTACTTCCCTTCTACAGTCACTCCATTGGTAGCCCATCCGTTCCTGGGCTCGATTTAAAGTATTGGCTTTTCCATACAAAGCCCATCATGGCCTTGGGCCCTCATTTTTGCAAGACTGCCTCTCCCACTATGCATCCCCGTGACAGCTTCGCTTAGCCATGTTTGTTGGAAATGTAAGAAAAACTTTGGGACATACTTCCATGTGTGGTGGAGATGTGAAAACATTTACAAATTTCGGCTTAAAATCCAGAAGTTAATTTCAAGAAATAGTTGAAGTTAAACTTCCATTAGAACTGGAAAATTATTTATTAAATATATTACCAGATGGATGTAAAAAATGTGACTCATACGTTATAGTCTATATAGTAACATCTGCCAGAATCTTGCTCGCTGAGTTGTGGAAGATGGAAAAAATCCCATCGAGGGAAGAGCCAATACAGAGACTTTTGGAGATGGGGGCAATGGATAGGCTAAGCATTCTGCTTCAAAGAAAAGATGAAGAAATCTTCCTACAACGGTGGTCAAGAGTGTGTACATGGTTGCATAATAGTGCTGTTTTGTAAGGCTCTCATAAATAGATAATATTTATTTGATTTGTTACTCTATCTTTTATAAATCATAAATAAAATATTTTTAAAAAAGGAACAGCAGGGTCATGACATGGAGGCAGGAAATGGCAAAACGCCTCTGAATGTCTCTTGCCATGAAAACTATGGCCTATTCTGCATTTGTCTTTCCCACCAGTGTCCCCGCCTTTTGACTCTGTCTTCAAAAAAGCTGTCCACATTTGGTGTCGTTTTCACACCTCAACCGTGCTAGCATCCTTTCGCACGTCCACATGTTTTATCGTCCTTTTGGGGCGGCCCCACTGTCATTGCACCTCTGCGCTGCTTTAAAAGAATCTTCTCCAAACAACATTCAAACAAGCATAACAACAAAAACAACAACAACAATAATAATAATAATAATATTTCGATTTATTGATCACTCACCCCTGCGCCACCTGCAGGCTCTGAGCGATTTAGTTACACTTTTGAGACGTGGGACTAACAATGTTATATATAAGGGGTAGGGAGGACGACATATAATTCTTTAATTCCACACACATTTGCAGCTGACAGAGGGTTCGTCTCTGCCTTCGGACTTGTCGTATTCCGGTCGGCGTTTCAGTCGGCCAGCTTAGTGACGTCAGGCTTTCAGGACTCTTCGTGTCACAGCGCCATATTGCCACCGCCTGGCCAGATCAGCCCTCTGCAGGGCTTCTTGATGCCGAGACAGATTTTTCATGGCATAGAGAAAGACCGAATCACAGCAGCACGCAACTGATTTAAATGCCTGGGCTCCCCACAGCCATGGGGCGCCTGGGCAAGCCAAGGGAAGGCATGGTGGTGTGGCCTAATATACTAATGAGCTGTGCTGTCAGGGGTGTGGCCTAATATGCTAATGAGTTGCTGCTGTTGGGTGTGGCCTATTATGCTAATGAGTTCCTGCTGGGCTTTTTTTACAAAACGCTCTCTTTTGGCTACGCTCCTGCCGAGTGCAGGGGGTTGGACTAGATGACTTGCAAGGTCCCTTCCATCTCTAACATTCTATGATTCTAAGAGAAAACAGGAGTCTTCAGCCACCTTAAAGACTTCATGAGCTTTTGTTGCATCATTTTTCTTTTCTAGGCATCTGTACCTTGCTTTTCTCCCCAAATGGAGACCCAAAGCAATTTACAACTATCGTTCTCCTCATCTATGTTTTTGTCCTCACAACAACTGTAACTGGGTAAGTTAGTCTGAGAGAGTGACCAGCTCAAAGTCACCCGGCAACTTCCATGGCAGAGCGGGGCTTCCAAATGTGGGACTCCCAGTTGTTAGTCCCAGTTGTCTATGATTTTATTGTTATGATGCTTTTATGATGTCAGCTGCCCTCAGCCTGCCTCAGCGGGGAGGGCAGGGTACAAATTCAGATAATAAATAAATAAATAAATTAGTCCCCATGCCAGGGCCGGCTTGCCTACTAGGCGAGCTAGGTGCTCGCCTAGGGCACTGGCCCTGCAGGGGCACCAAAATGCCCCCCCCCTGAAAAGCCCCCCAGCCGCCCAACGCCAGGAGAGCTGCACCGCCGCCCCTGGGAGGGAAGGGGGGACATTCTAAGCCCACCCCTTCCCCGGCTCTCCTGGGCGCTGGGCCATCTCCAGGCCCCACCGGGAGGTTGGCATCCCCAGTGGGGTGGGCGCCCCAGGCTGTCCTGCCTAGGGCGCCCAGACACCTGGGGCCAGCCCTGTCCCATGCAGATAGATCTCGGTAGATGTCCTAAGTTTAGAGCCCTGGATTCTGTCAAATATCGCTTGCAACCCATGTCCTATTTATCACAGCTGGATACTCACAAGTTTAGGAGAGACTTCACGTGAGCCAGATGTGAGTCTTTCCCCTCCGCGGTGCTTGAGGGCAGATTCAGAAGGATCCCCAGTGAATATAGACTTTGTTGATGCAGCTCAGGAGACACAGAAACTATTGAGCACATGATGCTCAGATGTAACTGGTATAACAAGATCTGTGGCAAATATATCACTCCCCTTATAACAGATATGGTGGGACAATCAGGTGCTGAGCAGTGTAACCGACTGTTAATTGATGGGGACCGGACAATTACCGAAACTGTGGCAAAATTTTGGGTAGCATGCTACTGCATCCGAAATACACGATCAGATATATAATAATAGCTGCCTAATAGTCTCTGTTTTATGTTTTTCTTTTACTTTATTATGCTCAACTGTATTTTTATAGAGTTTTATTTTAAGAACATAAGAGAAGCCAATGTTGAATCAGGCCAATGGCCCATCTAGTCCAACACTCTGTCACACAGCGGCCAAAAATACCACGTGCTATCAGGAGGTCCAGCAGTGGGGCCAGGACACTAGAAGCCCTCCCACTGCTGCCCCCTCCAGCACCAAGAATGGAGTGCATCATCTGCCCCAGACTGAGTTTTCCCATCTATACCCTGTGGCTAATAGCCACTGATGGACTTCTGCTCCATATGTTTATCTAATTCCCTCTTGAAACTGTCCATGCTTGTAGCTGCCACCACCTCCTGTGTCCTAAATCCAGTTATATGAATGTTACGAATGTTATATTTAAGCATGTGTGTTCTATGGCTTGTTGCCGTAATAAATGACTGACTGACTGACTAGTCCCCATGCTTGAACGCCTCAGCACCATAGTGTGTTAGATGTGTCTTCGTGGAAGGTCAGGTCTCCAAGGTGGAATGAAGTCCGAGGAAAGGAGTGGTCAATGGGAGTAGACGCGAGATCTGGAGGAGAGTGCATGGGTGTGGATGAACCGCACCAAGATGGTGGGAGAAAAGGGCTGATTTCGCAGGGCTGGTCATCGACAGGTGGCTGGTGAAACTGTGGAGGGTTTACGACTTTTGTGGAGGACGGAGCAAGCGTTGAGGGCAGTGGCTCCGGTTCCTTGGAGACTTTATATTCTGGGTATGTGTTTTGGAGTGGACCTCTCTACGTGGGAAAGAAGTCCTTGCTCCACACACAAAAATGGTTCCAGGGCTACACAGAAAAAAAGTTGCCGATCCAGTGTAGGAAGGATGTGTATTTTCACAGAGGGAAGAAGACTACTTGTGCAACATGGGTGGTGGTGGTGGTGGGGAGATGGACAGGAAACGTTTCTCTAAGGTGGGAGGCATACTCAAGGTGGATTACGGATATAATGAGTCCGTACAGTCGACAGAATGGGGAATTCATACAGCTCCCCACCTACCAATGAAAGGATGCCACAATTCACAGGTAGGTGGGGGAGCAGTGTGATGGTGTATTGCAGGATAACCTTTCTGAAGGTGGCAATAGCAAATCTTACCAGTTTGGGGGTACAAATCACCCCCAACCTAAGGCTTTTGCTTCTAAAATCCTGTCAATGTTTGGAACAATGTATGCCTATGAAAAGCTCTTTTCTGTAATAGATGTCCATGAATCAAAAGTACATACTCGGCTTACAGATACACACCTAAACAGCATACTCAAGACTGCTACGGCACAGACACTGACTCCAGATTTTGATGCAGTAATTCAGAGCAAGAGGTATCAAGTATCAAAGATGTCAGGAGTCGCACCCCAGCTGCACCCTCCTGCCGCGCCGCCCGATGGAAGACAGGGCTGCTGGCTCCACCAGTGGAGGCGAGGGCCAACCATCCACCCGTCAGGGCGAGCTCACAGGGAGGCCCAGAAGCCGGCTGCGGGAACCGGCACCACCGGGAACCCCGGGATCCGGCAGCTGTCCCCAGGGCAACGGCCCGAGAGAGGCCCGGGGAGCACAGGACGGATGAAGAGGAAGAGCCAGGCTATGGCAATGCCAAGGGCCTGACAGGGTGGAGGAAGGATGGATCTTTTCTCCCTTTCTCACAATACAAGAACTCATGGGCACTCCATGAAATTGCTGAGCAGTCGGGTTAGAACAGATAAAAGGAAATACTTCTTCACCCAAAGAGTGATTAACATATGGAATTCACTGCCCCAGGAGGTGGTGGCAGCTGCAAGCATGGACAGTTTCAAGAGGGAATTAGATAAACATATGGAGCAGAAGTCCATCAGTGGCTATTAGCCACAGGGTATAGATGGGAACTCTCAGTCTGGGGCAGGTGATGCACTCTCTTCTTGGTGCTGGAGGGGGCAACAGTGGGAGGGCTTCTAGTGTCCTGGCCCCACTGCTGGACCTCCTGATGGCACCTGGTATTTTTGGCCGCTGTGTGACAGAGTGTTGGACTAGATGGGCCATTGGCCTGATTCAACATTGGCTTCTCTTATGTTCTTATGTTTTTATCTCCTTGGGAGGAAGTGGGAGACTAACTGGGCCAATGGCTGATTTGTTGTAAGGTTGGGCAGGTGTCCAAGGGGAATAAAGAGGGGGATGCCAGGCACAACCGGGGAAGATGTGGTTGGCACTTAGGTGAAGATGGGAGATGAGTGTGGAGAGCCAAAAGGAGGTTGCCTTGCCCCACGCAGAGAGAGATGGGGAGGCCCTGACTGCACCATAGGACGGGATGTCCCGGTTCTTGGCATAATGCTGGACCTGAAACCTAAGCAATGGCAGAGTGATGGACAATGTTCCCTCTAAGCCGGGGAGTCTTGTGAGCAAAAATTTCACTTCGTGAGCTACCGGCATTAAAGTTGTGAGCGAGCGATTCGACTGCTGCATGAATTAGTTTGCTCTGGAGCCATCCCTTCCTGAGCTAAGAGAAAAACATGTGAGCTGGAGGCTAAAAAACTGTGAGCTAGCTCACACCGACTCAGCCTAGAGGGAACACTGGTGACGGACATGGAGCAACAACCGCCCACCCAGAAGTCTGAGGTCGTGCCAGCTAAGAGACCTCACATTCCCCACGGAAACCCCTGCTGCACCTTCGGACCATAATCGAGACGGATGAGGACCTGACAAAAGACTGTTAAATAAAGGAAATACTGTTAATATTTTAAGCATATTTGCATTTTGAGTAAAAAATAATATCATTAATGGGGTTTGTCTGTCTGTGTCCTTTATAAAGTTTATATCTCTGGTACTGGGCATTATATTTTATGGCACACATGGCCTGGCCCAACAAAGAGACATTTATGTCAGATCTGGTCCTTGTAACAAATGAGTTCGACACTCCTGGGCTAAGAAATTACTTGGCTTCCCCTTGTGTGGGTTCTTAGATGCTACTGAAGATGGCCACACTGACTGAATCTCTTTTCACACTCTGAGCACTCAAAAGGTTTCTCCCCTCTGTGGATTGCTTGATGCTGTTGAAGATGGCCACTCTGACTGAATTGCTTCCCACACTCTCAGCATTCAAAAGGCTTCTCCCCTGTGTGGGTTCTTAGATGATTTTGAAGAACATCACTGCGACTGAATCTCTTCTCACACTCTGAGCATTCAAAAGGTTTCTCCCCTGTGTGGTTTCTTCGGTGATGTTGAAGGGCACCACGATGACTGAATCTCTTCCCACACTCTGAGCATTCAAAAGGCTTCTCTCCTGTGTGGGTTCTTAGATGGGTTTGAAGAGTGCCACTCTGACTGAATCTCTTCCCACACTGCAAGCATTCAAAAGGCTTCTCTCCTGTGTGGATTCTTTGATGTTGTCGAAGAGCACCACTCTGACTGAATCTCTTCCCACACTCTGAGCATTCTAAAGGCTTCTCCCCTGTGTGGCTTCTCAGATGATTTTGAAGAGTGCTACTGTTATTGAATCTCTTCCCACACTCTGAGCATTCAAAGGGCTTCTCCCCTGTGTGGGTTGTTAGGTGATTCTGAAGACTGCCACTCTGACTGAATCTCTTCCCACACTCTGAGCATTCAAAAGGCTTCTCCCCTGTGTGACTTCTCAGATGATTTTGAAGAGCGTCCATCCGACTGAATCTCTTTGCACAATCAGAGCATTCAAAAGGTTTCTCCCCTGTGTGGGTTCTTAGATGCTGTTGAAGATGGCCACTCTGACTGAATCTCTTCCCACACTCTGAGCAGTCAAAAGGCTTCTCCCCTGTGTGGCTTCTCAGATGATTTTGAAGAGCGTCAATCCGACTGAATCCCTTTGCACAATCAGAGCATTCAAAAGGTTTCTCCCCTGTGTGGGTTCTTTGATGCTGTTGAAGATGGCCACTCTTACTGAATCTCTTCCCACACTCTGAGCATTCAAAAGGCTTCTCTCCTGTGTGGCTTCTCAGATGACTTTGCAGAGCGTCAATCCGACTGAATCTCTTCTCACACTCTGAGCATTCAAAAGGTTTCTCCCCAGTGTGGGTTCTTTGATGCTGCTGAAGATGGCCACTGTGACTGAATCTCTTTTCACACTCTGAGCACTCAAAAGGTTTCTCCCCTGTGTGGATTCTCAGATGCTGTTGAAGAGTGCCACTCTGACTGAATTTCTTTCCACACTCAGAGCATTCAAAAGGCTTCTCCCCTGTGTGGGTTCTTAGATGTTTTTGAAGAGCGTCACTCCGACTGAATGTCTTTGCACATTCAGAGCATTCAAAAGGTTTCTGACCAGTTTGGGTTCTTTGATGTAGTTGAAGAGTGCCACTCTGACTGAATCTCTTTCCATACTCTGACCATTCAAAAGGCTTCCCACCTTTGTGGATCCTTTGGTGCACAAGGAACTGTGGTCTGTATCTGAAGTGCTTTCCACGCTGAAAGCATTTCTGTGGCTTCATTATAATGTTCTTTGGAAAATGTATGTTACCCTTTCCTCCATCAGAGAATGCCATTTCAGTCTCTGAGCAGATAAATAGCTTCTCTCCTGAATGAATCCTTTGATGCTGAACAAGGTCTGATTTCTCTGAGAACCTCTCGCCACAGTCTGAGCAGCTGTAAGGTTTCTCTCCTGTATGTGTTCTTTGATGTCTAAGGAGCTCTGCTCTGCGAATCATGGTCTTTCCACGCTCCAGGCATTGATGGTTCTTCTTTCCACTGTGCATTTGTATATGGACATTATACTGGGCTTGAGCTGAGAAGTTCATTCCACACTCCAAGCACTTGTTTGTTTCATCCACCGTGTGAATTACTTCATGGAAATTTCCCCCTTGGTAAGAAATGGGTTTATCCCTCTTCTTGACCATGTGGCTGCCTTTCTGACTCTTAGGTCCAACTTGGTTGCTAAAGTTTCCCTTCCTGTCTTCATTCTTGACTTCGTCTGGTGATACGTTATGCAGTTCCTCATCCTCCTCGTCACTCTGATCATCTCCTGCTGGAATAAGGAGAGAAATCCCATTAGGATTTAATTAGCGCAAGGAGGTCTGATCTGCCCCTGAAGTTCCATCCACACCCTAAATATTTCAGCGGCTTCTTCTGTACCAAAGTGTTCAATAATATACACTTTCAAAGTACATTAAGCCTCCCTCATCAGAGACGCTTGGTTTCGACTTTGACCATTTCTTTGGCTCCCCAGCTGAGTGACTTTTTTGGTGTGAAGGAAGGGTTCTAAGGGCTCCTGCCAACCTAGCAGTTCGAAAGCAAGAAATTGCAAGTAGATAAATAGGTACCACTTCGGTGGGAAGGTAACAGCGTTCCGTGTGCCTTGGTGTTTAGTCATGCCGGCCACATGACCACGGAAACGTCTTCGGACAGCGCTGGCTCTTCGGCTTTGAAACGGAGATGAGCACCGCAACCCTAGAGTCGGATTCAGCTGGCTTTCGAGCAAGGGAACCTTTACCTTTACTTTATGGGCTCTTTTCTGACTGAAGCCCTTTCTGCACTGCAAGCAATTATATGGTTTCTCTCCCAAAGGAACTGGCGTCTGCAAAATGACATTCAGTCTCTGACTGAAGGTCTTTGCCAAGGCCACATTTTCATTTTTCCTAGAGTGGATTTTCTGATTAGGATGGAGGCCTTTGTAGTGTAGATGGGATTATAACATTTTTCTCCTTTTGATTATTCATATTTTTCTGGTATTATAGATTTTTTTCCTAGAGTGGATTTTCTGATTAGGATGGAGGCTTTTGTAGTACAGAGCCAGTTTGGTGTAGTGGTTAAGTGCGCGAACTCTAATCTGGGAGAACCGGGTTTGATTCCCCACTCCTCCACTTGCACCTGGCTGGATGACCTTGGGCAAGCCGTAGTTCTGATAAGAGCTGTTCTTGAAAAAAGAGCAGTTTCTGTCAAGAGCTCTCTCAGCCCCACCTACCTCACAGGGTGTCTGTTGTGGGGAGGGGAAGGGAAAGGAGCTTGTAAGCCGCTCTGAGACACCTTTGGGTAGTGAAGGGCGGGGCATAAATCCAATCTCTTCTCCTCTTCTTCTTCTAGAACATTTTTCTCCTTCTGATTATTCATATTCTTCTGGTTTTATAGGTTTTCTTCCTAAGCAAGATTTTCTTAGGATGTAATAAAGGCCTATTAAGTAGTAGGCCTTTCTCTTCTGGGATGGATTAATTTTTTTTTGCTGATGCTAGCAGATGATAATAACATTCTTTTGATAGAAAATAGGTATAAAAGCTCATGGTTTTTAATCGTTTAGGTTACAATTTCACAGTGTCTAGGTCAAAAAGGATTTTTAGCTCCCTATCAGAGAAAAACTCCTTTGTTTGGGTGTACAGAATTCTTGATCGATATTATCCAGGTTAGGTTAAGTAAACAACTGATGCTGTTGCACAGACACACCTTTCTTTACATTGGACCAAATAAGGGAATTTTTATTCAGACAATGTTTAATTTTTTGTAAGCAATCATGCTTTTTGAAGATTATTTTCATGATGATGGGTGTGATGATGTCATTTCAAATATGAAATTTCATGTATTTCCTGGTTGTGCTCAGAAAGCCATCAGTTTTGGACAGGGCTGTCTGGCCTAACTGTTTTCAGGTGTTTTGGTTGCAATTAAAACAACTAAGATCTTCCTCCTCATTTTCGACTCCATTTTTTTGGCAGGGGATTTATTTGTACAACACTTTGTTCCTTTGTTTTTTGATTGACCTTTCTTCTTCGACTGGAATTTCACAGAAAGCGCCTTCTCTGCAAGGAATGGGCTTGTCCCTCCTCTTACCTGCGTGGCTTCCCTCCTGACTCTGTGGTCCATCTCCGAAATGTCCTTCGGCATCTTCATTCTTGGCTTTTTCCAGAGAGAACCCCTGGAATTCCCCAGCTGCCTCCTCAACATCTGCTGCTGGAATAAGGAAAGAGTCTCAATAAGCACCCATACAAGAACGTGATCAGATCTTCTTTCCTCCCAAACTGAGCCGCTGGTCACACCTTATGCCTGCCAGGCCCTCCTGGGACTTTCAGGAAGACCAGCAACTTTTTATTCCAGGTATAAGCTTTTGTGTGTGCAAGCACGCTTTTTCTTCTTCAGAGACAGAGAAGGAGGGAAAGAGCCAGAGGAAGCACACCAGAAAAAAAGGCGGGGGGAACTCCTGTGTTTAAGACAAAAACGTTTTATTCCAGGTGTAAAAGAGAGAGAGCAAGAGGGAGGGAGGGAGGCAATGTTCCCCCTAAGCTGAGTTAGCGTGAGCTAGCTCACAGTTTTTTAGCCTCTGGCTCACACATCTTGAGAGTCCCTTGGACTGCAAGGAGATCAAATCAGTCAATCCTAAAAGAAATCAACCCTGACTGTTCCCTGGAAGGCCAGATCCTGAAGCTGAAGCTCAAATACTTTGGCCACCCAATGAGAAGGGAGCACTCACTGGAGAAGACCCTGATGCTGGGAAAGATTGAAGGTCAAAGAAGAAGGGGACGGCAAAGGATGAGATGGTTAGACAGTGTCATTGATGCAATGAACATGAAATTGAGCAAACTTCAGCGGACAGCCGAAGTGTCAGGGTCCTCAGTTAGTCAGCCAAACACCAGGCCTTGTTCATTGAAACAAGAATAGTATTTATTAAGCTGCAAGACTAGGTCACTAGAACAGAAGCATTGTTAAGAATAACTTGGATACATGAAGCATTGAGATATACCCTAAAGGGGGGAAGGGCCCCCACCATTCTACCAATAAATGGACAGCGCGCGCGCGCGGGAACCCCAGAAAGCAGTAAATAACAGTTCACCCTCCATCCCACCTTTCCCAGCCTAGCTGTTGCCTTTAGAAAGCGATAGCAGACGCACAGCCTGGCATCCAAGGCCACTCTTGGCCTGGGAGATGAGATATGGCCCGGTTGCCCAGGCAACATCGGCATCTCCCCACATTCCATCCCACCAGTCCAGAGGCATCAATCAACACCCTACAGTCCCATCCTCCCTCCCTTCTCCATCCACAGTCCCATCCTCCCTCCCTTCTCCATCCCTCATGGCAGGGATACCTGACAGGAAGACAGGAGGGCCTGGCGTGATCTGGTCCATGGGGTCGCGAAGAGTCAGACTCGACTGTCCGACTGAACAACAACAACAACAACACACATTTTTGTCTTCACTCAGGAAGGATAGCTCCAGGGCAAACTAGTTTATGCAGTAGCCAAATTGCTCACTCACAACTTTAATGCCAGCGGCTCACAAAGTAGGATTTTTGCTCACAAGACCCCACAGCTTAGAGGGAACATTGGAGGGAGGGAGGGAGGGAGGGAGACCTGTGTTTAAGACCAAAAACGTTGTATTCCTTTCTCCAGACTGAGAGTTCCTAAGAATATAAGAGAAGCCAATGTTGGATCAGGCCAGTGTATTCCAGGTATAAGCTTTTGTGTGCAAGCACACTTCTTCAGAGCGAGGGAGGGAGGGCAAGACCCAGAGAGAGCATGCCGCAGGGAGCGAGTCCCATGGAACTTGGAGAGATCCCCCTTTCAATTTCTAACAGGTTTTTTTTGGGGGGGGGAACCTAACAGCAGGCTTTTTGTCAGAACTATGGCTTGCCCAAGGTCATCCAGCAGTTGCGAGGAGTGGGGAATCAAACCCGGTTCTCCCAGATTAGAGTCCGCACACTTAACCACTACACCAAACTGGCTCACCAAGCCACTAAGTGAGTTCCCCTTGGGTTTCAGTGTTAAGTGGTGGGACTACCCATTACGGGCCACCACTGCAAGGTAGAAAAGCTTCAGAGAAAGCACTCAAACCCGTCTCCATTGAAGGCATCCAGGGGACAGCCTAATAGTGGCTAAAAGAATAAGAGTCCAGTAGCACCGTTAAAGGTAAAGGTAGCAGTGTCTTCTCAAGAGGCAAATGATCAACGCCTTCCCAAAGGCTCCTTCCCTTTCCACCCCCTTGAGGCAGAAAAGCATCTGGCACAGAAACACACACACACACACAGAGAAAAGCCAGGTGTTCCTGGGTTTCTCCCAGGCTTACAAGCACCATCTCCCCCTGTCCCGAGGGAAGAGGGTTGACAACAGTGAGAACCCTGTGCTGCTCTAAGGGTCTGCAACGCCCCCTACATGCCTCTGTGACAAAGAAGAAGAAGAGATTGGATTTATACCCCGCCCTTCACTACCCAAAGGAGTCTCAGAACGGCTTCCAAACTCCAGCAGAGTTCTGCCCCAGAAGGAGCTTCCGAGCTTCTAGATTCAAGGCCAAAGAAGGCCTTCTCCCTCGCTCCCTCCTTACCCAGCGGGCTTGATAATTCTACCAAACCAAGAGTTGCTTAAAGTGAAGCAGAAATGCCCCGTGGGCACGCCTTGCCTGTTCAAGGTTGTTGTCTTTCTCCACCAAAGTCTCTCTTATAATTCTGGTTTCTTGTGCAGGGAGAGCAAGAGAGGTCATTCTTATATGGGGAAGGAAAGAAATCCATGGAAGAGGAAAAAAATTCTTCTGGGAGGACGGAACCGTTGTCAAGATTGAGGCCCACAATCTGAACCAGTAAAAGGGGGGACAGAGCCATACCAGATCAGAGTCAAAGCGGATGGCTGTAATCCCATCTTGGGGAAGGGTGTGTTGTGAGGACTGGCAGCTGAGACACTGGGATCTGGCTCCTTTCCAGGGTCGTGGGCACTTAAAGAAATTGCTGAGCGGTCGGGTTAGAACAGATAAAAGAAAGTACTTCTTCACCCAAAGAGTGATGAACACAGGGAATTCACTGCCACAGGAGGTGGTGGCAGCTACAAGCATGGACAGTTTCAAGAGGGAATTAGATAAACATATGGAGCAGAGGTCCATCAATGGCTATTAGCCACAAGGTATAGATAGGAAGTCTGGGGCAGGTGATGTACTCTGTTCTTGGTGCTGGGGGGGCAGCAGTGGGAGGGCTTCTAGTGTCCTGGCCCCACTTCTGGACCTCCTGATGGCACCTGGAATTTTTGGCCCCTATGTGACACAGAGTGTTGGACTGGATGGGCCACTGGCCTGATCCAACATTGGCTTCTCTTATGTTCTTAGGAACTCTCAGTCTGGAGCAAGGGATGCTCTGTATTCTTGGTGCTTGTGGGGGAGCAACAGTGGGAGGGCTTGTAGTGTCCTGGCCCCACTGGTGGAACTTGGTATTTTTGGCCACTGTGTGACAGAGAGCTGGACTGGATGGGCCATTGGCCTGGTCCAAGATTGGCTTCTCTTATGTTCTTATGTTTTTTTCGGAAGGCCTCTCAGCCCCGCCTTGGCCTCAGGCCAGGACACCCTCTCTGGCTTGGGTGATGGCCACCACACTGCCCTCAGTTGCCCTTGGATCAGCAGGATGGCTTGTATAACTCTACACAGTCATGCTAAACAATGTTTTCACTGCCACCTCAAGTCCTTGGGGCCTCCAGCAGGGGGACAGTAGCTGGGCAGGCCTCACAGCCACATGACACTTTTCAATATTTTGATTTGTGCATCACCCCAATGGCAGCAATTTGCCCCTTGGGCACCTATGAAAGTTCCTTACCTAGAGAGGCCACGCTCCCATAGTTCTCCAGCATGACGTCCCTGTAGAGAGCTCTTTGGTCAGGATCCAGCAAGGCCCACTCAGCCTCGGTGAAGTACACGGCCACCTCCTCAAAGGAAATGGGGGACTGAAAGGAAAAACAGATTCCCTTGTCAGAGATCAGTCTGGGCAGAGACTTCACTCTCCACAGCGGCATTCTGGGAGGGTGCAGGACGTAGAGTTTGGCATGTGTCAAGAGAGTGGAGTTCAGAGCCTGTCTCTCCTCGGTCAGCAGGACCAGAAGCCTCCCTGGAGAAAGGAGGGGGGACCTGACTATCCCCCAATCTTCCTCCCCCTACCTGGACCAGAGGTGGAGCAGCCGTTTCCACTCCTCTGCAAAGACGACAGCTTGACAACATCTCTTCACCGCCTGCGAGGGAGACAAAATGGGAAGGATGAATGCTAACCTCAAGTTCCTATTGCGTTTGCCTCTTTGAAGTTTACCTCACGCATCCTGTTCCCAGGGTTGGGAAACCTTCTCTTCTTTACATTCAAGAAGATTTGTAATGATTCTTTTTTTTTTAATATAGTTTTTATATAGTTTTTGGTAAGTATTACATATTATCTTTTATCCCGTACATTTCGTAACGGTTTTTATCCCTTCTCCCTCCCTCCTCCCCCCTCTGCTTTTCCAATGCTTTAGTCCTTTGTTCCCAGCCACGGGCACAAGGTCCGAATTTTGCACTGAATGTCCTTTCTTCCTTCTGTTGGTAGCCACTCCAGGTAGGTCTTCCATTTCGTGCTGATTGCTGTAGTCCTGTCTGCCCATTTGGTCTTCCAGTTCAGTTTCTCAATTATGTCTGACTGTATGAAATCAAACAAATAATTATGCCAGATTTCTACTGTCCACTTACTCTTGTCCTTCCAACCCAGAGCAATCACTGCTTTTCCTGCTAGTATCATTGCTTTGAATATAGCTTGGTTCTCTTTACTTACTCCTGGGTTCCCTATTATGCCCATTAACATTAAATTAAAGTTAATGGACAGTGAAACTTTGCATGTTCTCCTTATAATTTGCAATATTTTTGTCCAAAAAACACTGACCTCTGGGCATTCCCACCACATATGGGAAAACCATCCTTTAGTCAGTTTACAATGCCAGCACATGGGGCTCATTCCTGGGATCATGTTTGCTATTTGCGCTGGTGTTTTGTACCATTTTGTAAAGAATTTATGCTCCATTTCGTTAAATTTGATCACTTTAATTCCCTCTATTCCTTCCATTATTTTGCTTGCCAAGTTTTCTGATACCTGACCTTCTTTGGTCCAAGTGTTCTGTAGGTAAGATATTGTCGTGTCTATATTTGATATCATTTTCCTATAGATTTTCCCTGCTAATCCTTGTTTTGATTTTTGCATCCCTTTGTATAGTTCTTCTATCGGTTCCTCTATCCATATTTTCTCTTTTTCCTTGATCTTATTAACCATACTATATAGGCCTGTTATTTTTAACCAGTGTTAGTTACCTACCTCTTCCACTATCTCGTGTACCGGTTTTAAGTTACGTCCTCTAAACATGTCTTCCAACCTATAATACCCTTTAGTTTTAAGATATTCCCACCATTTATTCTCTTTTATTTCTCTGTATATTAATTCTAGTGGTGTCCATCTTGAGTTTCTTCTTAGCCATTTCGCTTGCCACTTGCTCCAAGATTCTAATGCTGAATGTCTGGGGCCTTTAATCAATTTGAGATCTTTTTTTGTGGCTTTAGAGAAAATCCCGAATCTTCCTATATTGTTGTTTATCTCATTTTCAAATCTAACCCATTTTTGCTCCTCCCCTTCACCTATCTCTAATAGCGACTTTATTTGAAAGGCTTCATAATATCTATTCAGCTCTGGGACTCCCCAACCCAACTCCTCCTTGAGACCGTGTATCAACCTTTTTTGAATTCTACACTTTTTACTGCCAAATATCCACTTTCTAATTGCCCTATTCCATTGTTCTAACCTTTTGTTATGGGCCTCTAATGGTATCGTCTGGAATAAGTATGTTAGTTTAGGTAGCCAGAACATTTTAACACTCCTAATTCTAGTAGATATACCAAGAGTTTTATTTTTCCACTTTCTCATTTCATTCTTTATTTTCTTCCATATCGTGCTATAATTCACCTCCGATATTCTATCGATCTTCTTTTGTAACACTATACCTAAGTATTTGAACTTTTTGGTGCCCATTCCAATATTTGTAATTTTGTTTATTTCTTTTCTTTCCTCTTTGTTCACATTGAGGTACATGATTTCTGATTTAGCCATATTAACCTTTAACCCTGAACAGCATTCGAAGTCCTCTAAGATAATTTTTACTTCTTTTATCGCTTCTTTGGGATTTGTCATAACTACTATAATATCATCTGCAAATAAATTAATTTTTATTTCTTCCTTCTTTACCTTATAACCTTCTATCCTTACACAGTTTCTTATCCTTTCAGCTAGTTGTTCTATTGCTATAATGAATAAGACGGGTGAGAGCGGGCACCCCTGTCGGACCCCTCTCTGGATCTGAAAAGTTTGTGATTTGGCATTATTGACCTTTACCACTGCTGTTCCCTCTCTATATATCTCCTTAATTGCTCTTATATAATTATCTCCTATCTCATGCTTTTTCATAATCTGCCACAAGTATTCCTGAGATAGGGTGTCAAAGGCTTTATAGACATCCAATTTTAAAAGACCTAACTTTTTTTTTTGACCGTGTTGTAATACGTTTATTATATTCCTAATAGGGTGGGCTATGTTCCTATCCTTTACAAATCCATGTTGGTCTTCTTTTATTATTTTGGGACTAAACTTCTTTAATCTATTTGCCAGCATTTTTGCGAAGATCTTGTAGTCTTGGTTAAGGAGGCTTATAGGTCTGTATGAACCTACCTCTTCAGGGTCTTTATTTGGTTTCAAAATTACTATTATTTCTGTTTGTCTCCATGAATCTGGGGCCCTTCCCCCCCCTCAAGATTTCGTTGTAGATCATTTGGAGTTCTGGGGCAAGAATGTCTATCATTTCCTTATAAAATTCACTTGTGAACCCATCTAGCCCAGGGGATTTTCCCTTTCTCAATTCTTTAATTACATCCTTTATCTCTTGTATTATAATTTCCTCTTGTAATTTGGCTTGCTCATCCTCCTTCAGTGTTATGTTAACTTCCTCTACAAAGTCTGTTGTGTCCCTTTTCTTATATAATTTTTTATAGAAAGACTCGAACGCCTCCCTTATTTCAATGGGATGTTGAGATTTTTGACCATTTACCTTTATACTTTTTACCCTTTGTCTTTCCTTCCTATTTTTCAGGTAATTTGCTAGTCTTTTTGCTGAATTTATGCTATTTCTTTGGAATTCGTTTCTCACTTGTGGGGATAAGAAACCTTCCCCCTCTCCACTTCATGAGGTGCACACATCCCCTCCTCCCCCTTATACTTGTAATATTAACATTAGCTCAACTTATACTTGGATACTTCCCTTTAGGTGTCTTCTTCTAGTGAGTCTGTCCTGAGGCGCTTTTCTCCTCTCTCTGCAGTTCCTTCTTCTGGGTCTGCTTCCCCCTCTGGCTCTTCTTCCATTCCCTCTTCCCTTATGTCTTCAGCGTTTATTCCGAGTTGTTTAAGGAGTTCTTTGGCCTCAAGGGTGTTCCGTGCCATGAACCTCTTCCCTTCTTGGAATATTATGATTGAAGCAGGATAGCCCCAGGTAAATTTTACATTGTTTGCATATAGTTTTTGGGCATAGGGGCGCATTAAGTTCTTTTGCCTAAGTGTCTCCTGGCAAAAATCCTGTCTCACCCAAACTTTCCTGCCCCTGAAGCTCAAGTCCTTCCTCTTTTTTAGCTCCTTATATATTTGTTGTTGTATTTTTTCTCTGGAGAACTTGATAATAACGTCACGAGGGGCTCCTCCCTTGCCTTTTCTTTGCAGGCGGTGAGCTCTTTCAACGTCTTCTGACTGAATCCTGATTCCATTAGTTGTCAGCCATTCTGTTACTACTCCTTCCAGGTTCCTGGTAGAAACCTCTTCAGAGATTCCTGTCAAAATCAAGTTTGCTCTCCTATTCCTGTCTGAGAGGTCATTTATCTGCTTTGTTAGGGAGCCAATCCTCTGTTCATTAGCCAGAGCCTTTTCTCTGGCAAAATTTGCTGTTTGCTTTATGTCGGCAATTTCTTTCCCTATCTTAGCCATATCTACTCGTACAGCCTTAATTTCTTCGCTAATTTTTTCCTGAGATGCTAGGAATATCTTCTGGAGGTTTGCTATCTGTTCTGACAGTTCCTTGATATTTTTTGCCATCCTTAGCTGTTTAATTAAGGCTTAATGAGCTAGGCTCTTGCTGTGTGAGCGTTATCTCACTGAGTGGTTGTAAATAAAGGGGTTTTTTTACTTGCCGTTTCTAGACTCTGCTGCTCTTTGGCTCCTTCTTATCTTCCCACCTGGGTTATATGCCAGTATTTGGCTGTTTACAATCCTTTGAGCTGTAAATTCCTTAGTTTACGGGGGAGCTCGGAGTTTCAGCGTCCGACTTGGTTTAGCGCATGCGTGCCTCCGATTTGTAATGATTCTTAGTAAACTGTGGGAGAGGTGAAAGAGAAGGACTAGATACCCATAAGCCTGGGGTGGTGGTGGTTTATAAATGCTGATCACAGGTTTCAGACTTCTGTGAGACTTGGAATGTGACCTGTCACCCCCGGATGGTTGCAGCATCCCTGCTGGATCAGACCAAAAGCCAATGAATGCCATTCTTTCACCTGCGGGGCCCTCCCACCTGTCCTGAAGTCCAGACTGGCAGGAGAAAAAGAGGGGACTGGAAACCACATTGTCCAATGCATCGCCATCACATCCAGCCCAAAACCCAGACATGATTTTAGAGCATCAGCCAATGATCTGGAAACTTTAGGGTATTACCAATGGGTTTCCAGGGCATCTGCTGATGCTCTGACTTCACATCCAGGTATTCTGTCGGATGAGACATCAGCATGACATCACGCCCACCCCATGCTCCACCCTCACACCTCATGGGGGTGCAGACCAGATTCCTCTTTCTGATGGTAGCCCACCAGATGCCCCTGGAAAGCCTTTAAGCAGCGGCACAGAACCCAAATTATTGGCCTCTGGCAAACGGTTTTCAAAGGCATGCTGCCCCAGAATATTGGGTGTGTGTATGGAAAGGTCCGTCAAGTTACAATTGACTTATGTTGACCCCGCAGTTATTCAAAGCAAGAGACATTCAGCGGTAGTATTCCATTGCCTGCCTCTGCATAGCAACCCTGGACTTCTTTCGTGGTCTCCCATCCAAGAACTAACCAGCTTCTGCAATGAGATTGTTCTAGCTGGGGCTGTCTAGACCAGGGGAACGTGGAGGTTCCATTTATTCACCATGGCTAATAGCTCCACCCAGATTTGTCTACCTTTCCCTTCCTTTTTTTGAGGCACCTTGAGTCCTTCTAATGGAAGGAAGGTGAGATGTGAATATTGTAATTAATGTACATAAGAATGGAACTGCCCTTCATGAATCTGTTTACTCCCTCTTCAGGTGGAGTGGCCATCACAACATCCTGTGGCACTCTGCGTCCCACAACTCCATTCTATGTAGTCTGCAAACGTATTTCCCTTTTCTCCTGTCCCGAACCTTCTGCCCAACAACTTGATGGCCAAGTTGTTGATGAGGAGCATGTTGCAAAAAAACATAAAGGCCAACAATAAAACTTTCTTCAAATACATTAGGAAGTAGGAAGCCAGCCAGGGAGGCAGTGAGGCCCTTGGATGACTGAGGGGTAAAAGGAGTAGTGAAGGATGACAGGGAAATGGCTGAGAAGCTGAATGCATTTTTTGCCTCTGTCTTCACTGTGGAAGATGAGACGTGCTTGCCCAATCCAGAACTGATGATTTCAGAGGGGGGGTTGTTGAAAGACCTGAGTCAGATTGAGGTGATGAGAGAGGTCCTACAACGGATAGACAACTTAAAAACTGATAAATCACCAGGCCCAGACGGTGTACATCCGAGAGATCTGAAAGAACTCAAATGTGAACTTGTGGATCTCCTGACAAAAATATGTAATCTTTCATTAAGATCTGCCTCCATTCCTGAGGACTGGAAGGTAGCTAATATCACTCCCATCTTTAAAAAGGGTTCCAGAGGAGATCTGGGAAATTACAGGCCAGTCAGTCTGACATCGATACTGGGCAAATTGGTGGAAACTGTTATTAAGGAAAGAATTAGTAGGTACACTGATGAATAAAATCTATTGAGGCAGACTCAGCATGGGTTCTGTAAGGGAAGATCTTTTCTCACTAACCTGTTCGTGTTCTTTGAGGGGGTGAACAAACATGTGGACAAGGGGGACCCAATAGATATTGTTTACCTTGACTTCCAGAAAGCGTTCGATAAAGTTCCTCATCAAAGGCTCCTAAGTAAGCTGAAAAATCACAGGATAAAAGGACAAGTCCTTTTGTGGATCAAAAACTGTCTAATTAATAGGAAACTGAGAGTGAGTATAAATGGGCAATTTTCTCAGTGGAGGGTGGTAAACAGTGGGGTACCACAGGGATCAGTACTCGGTCCGATGCTTTTAACTTGTTCATTAATGATTTGAAGTTAAGCAGTGAAGGCTAAATTTGCGGATGATATGAAGTTCTTCCGGGTAGTGAAAACCAGGGAGGATTGTGAGGCACGCCAAAGGGATCCGTCGAGGATGGGTGAGTGGGCGTCAATGTGGCAAATGGGGTTCAACGTGGCCAAGTGCAAGGTGATGCATATTGGAGCCAAAAACCCTAACTATAAATACACGTTGATGGGGTCCAAACTGGCAGAGACTTACTAAGAGAGAGAACTTGAAGTTGTAGTAGATAACTCACTGAAAATGTGTGTGACTGCAATAAAAAAGGCCAATGCTATGCTGGGGATTATTAAGAAGGGTATTGAAAACAGATCAGCCAATATCAAAATGCCCCTATATAAATCAATAGTGCAACCTCATTTGGAGTACTGTGTACAGTTCTGGTCACCACACATTAAAAAGGATATTATAGCTTTGGAAAAAGTGCAGAAAAGGGCAACTAGAATGATAAGAGGGTTGGAACACTTTCCCTATGAAGAAAGGTTAAAACGCTTGGGGCTCTTTAGCTTGGAGAAATGACGGCTGAGGGGTGACATGATCGAGGTTTATAAGATTATGCATGGGATAGAGCACAGGTAGAGAAAGAAGTACTTTTCTCCCTTTCTCACAATACAAGAACTTGTGGGCACTCCATGAAATTGCTGAGCAGTTGGGTTAGAACTGATAAAAGGAAGTCCTTCTTCACCTGAAGAGTGATTCACACATGGAATTCACTGCCGCAGGAGGTGGTGGCAGCTACAAGCATGGACAGCTTCAAGAGGGAATTAGATGAACATATGGAGCAGAGGTCCATCAGTGGCTATTAGCCACAAGGTATCGATAGGAACTCTTGGTCTGGGGCAAGGGATGCTCTGTATTCCTGATGTTTGGGGGGGGGGGTGTTAACAGTGGGAGGGCTTCTGGTGTTTTGGCCCCACTGCTGGACCTCCTGATGGCACCTGGTATTTTTGGCCACTGTGTGACACAGAGTGTTGGACTGGATGGGCCCGTTGGCATGATCCAATATTGGCTTCTCTTATGTTCTTATGACTAGGTGCCCCAATCCCATCTGGTCAGGAGGCACCCTTACCACTTGAGAGGGCATCTCGGGCATCCTCCTGGCCCTGCGCCCTCTGACTTTCCTCTGACGGAGCTCCTTCTGCCTCAGAGAACTTCGCTTCCATCTTCACGGACCGTCCCCACATCTGAAATAACAGCCAGGGAGACGGGTAAGAGAAGGAACGGAACAGGGTGAGGAGATGGACATTCAAGCTAGATTCAGAAAAGGACGAGGCACTTGAGATAAAATTGCATACTTCCGTTGGTTTTGGGGGCATATGAGACTATGTGGATCACGGAAACCTTGATGGTGTTAAAAGAAATGAATGTGCCAGAACATCTGGCTGCTTTGATACGCAAAAGAGATTCATCAGGTGGGCGGCCTTGTTTGTCTGAAGCAGCAGAACATAGTTTGAGTCCACTGGCATCTTTAAGACCAGCAAACTTTTATTTAAGGTATAAACTTTTGTGCATGCACAGTTCTTCAGCTACAAGAGTCCAGTTAGGACAGAATATGGAGAAACAGAATGGTTTCCAAGTGGCAAAGGTGTCAGACACGGATGTATTTTATCTCCCTTTCGCTTCAATCTGTATGTAGAATGTATCCTAAGGAAAACTGGATTAGATTGAGATTAAGGTGGAGTGAATTGGCGGAAGGGACACTAACAGTCTGAGATACGCAGTTGACACCACATTACTGGCAGAAAGTAGCGAAGACTTGAAACAACTGCTTAAAGAAGGTTAAAGCAGAAAGTGCCAAAGCAGGTTTGCAGCTGAACATCAGGAAGACTACTGGAGAATTACATCACTTTATGGATAACAATGAAGAAAGTTAAATTGATTAAGATTCCTTGGCTCCATCACGAGCCAAAAGGGAGACTGCAAGCAAGATTGGAAGTCTAGAGTCACTGGAAAAGACAATACTGCTAGGAAAAGTTGAAGGCAGCAGGTAAAGAAAAAGACCAAACACGACAAGGATTGACTCAACCAAGGAAACCATGGCCCTCAGTTTGTAAGACCTGAGCAAGGCCATTAACAATAGGACATTTGGAGGACATTAATGCATAGGGCTGCCATAAACCAGAATCAACTTGATGGCAGTTGACACGTGAGCACACACACAGAAACATCTGGCAGGAAGGTCAATGCTTGAACTGAGTGAAGGAAACCTCCTCACCTGTTCTGCCTGCCTCTTCTCCTCTGTCTGACTCAGGAGGAAGCCTTCAGCCAGGGCCACCGCCTGGGAACTGGTCTCCGGCCTGCATCCTCTGACCCAGCCCTGCATTTCCTGGGGCAGGACGGCCAGGAACTGCTCCAGGATCACCAGGTCCAGGATCTGCTTCTTGGTGTGCCTCTCCGGCTTCAGCCAGTGGTTGCAAAGTCCATGGAGCCGGCTGCAAACCTCTCGGGGCCCATCGGCCTCATGGTAGCAAAACTGTCGGAAGCGTCGGCTAGATACATCTGCAGTCATAATATCCTGATCCAGGATCTCCGGCAGAGCTCTTTCCCAGAATTCAACGCCACTCCTAGCCTGGGTGCGAAGGTTGCCTTTCCTTGATCTCTTGCCATCTCCAGGTTCTTCTGGGTCCTGCTCTTCCATCTCCTTTCCCTTCTCTTGGCTAGCATCCGAGTGTGGAAAGATACCCTTATTCATGTGGCTATGAAAAGGGAGAAGAGAAGATATGCAAAAGGCAGAAAGAAACCCAAGGAGAACGGAGCTAGATTACGGCCTGTGGCCAAGAGACACCTGAGAATTACCTTATGGATCAGAAGGAGCATGGATCAGAAGGAGCCAGTTTGGTGTAGTGGTTAAGTGCACGGACTCTTATCTGGGAGAACCGGGTTTGATTCCCCCACTCCTCCACTTGCACCTGCTGATGTGACCTTGGGTCCGTCACAAGCTCTGGCACAGCTGTTCTCTCAAGGACCGTTTCTGTCAGAAGTTCTCTCAGCCCCACCTCCCTCACAGGGTGTTTGTTGTGGGGAGGGGAAGGGAAAGGAGTTTGTAAGCCGCTCTGAGACACCTTTGGGCAGTGAAGGGCGGGGTATAAATCCAAACTCCTCTTCCTCTTCTTCTTCTTCTTCTTCTTCTTGTAGTTTGTGGATTGGGATAAACGTCATTGTGTTGTGTCATGTACCAAGCTTTTAAAGATATATGCTGCAGGAAAGTAAACCATCTCTGTCTGGTTCTTTCAGAATCTGTTGCAGATGTTATGACATCATCCTCTGATGAGTGCAGAGGAACACTCTGTCCTCGGGGCTACGTCCCTGGGACAAAATGATTGGGTAAGGACTTAACCATTGCAGGGATCTCCTCCATAGGCCAAACTTATTAGGCAATAGTTCCATCCCAGCAGCTAGCACAGGGGAAGGGGTAGAGGGGCGTCCATCCTCTCCAGGTCAGGGCAGGGCTGTCTGGATGAAGAGGAACAGGGAGAAGAGGAGGTAGAGAACCCCCCAGGGAGACGGCAGATGGGGGGGAACACTGACTAAACTGCGTGGGATGTTAAGGCAGCAGATCGTGCAGGAATGATTGATCACACCTGGGACTCCTTTCTGGTCCTCATTACGACCACCACACCTGGCTAAGGATTTGTTTTTATTTGCAACATTCAGATCCCACCTCTCTACGCCCCCCCCAAGGGCCTACAGCGCAGCTAACAATGTAAAACCTAGGTAAGAAGAAGAAGAGAAGAGACTGGATTTATACTCTGCCCTTCACTACCCAAAGGAGTCTCAGATCAGCTCCTTTCCCTTCCCCTCCCCACAACAGACACCCTGTGAGGTAGGTGGAGCTGAGAGAACTCTGCTCTTTTTCAAGGACAGCTGTGCCAGAGCTTGTGACTGACCCAAGGTCACATCAGCAGGTGCAAGTGGAGGAGTGGGGAATCAAACCCGGTTCTCCCAGATTAGAGTCCGCACACTTAACCACTACACCAACCTGGCTCTTCTTCTTCTCACCTTGAAAAATCATACTTTGAAACTTCTCCACCACCCCCCCCCCAAAAAAAAAAAAAAAGCACAGGACAGCAGCATTTCCTTTCTCCTTCCAAGGTTTAAGCTCTTCCTTAGCTGTTGTAGATTTTCCGGGCTGTGTGGCCCTGCAGGACCTGACCTTTTCCCAGCAGCTGTGACTGGCATCCTCAGAGGTATAACACAGAAAGATGGAGTACGCTCTGTGTCAAGATGAGAAGAAGAAGGGAGAAGAAGGGAGAAGAAGAAGGGAGAAGAAGAAGAAGAAGAACAACAACAACAACAACAACAAGAAGAAGAAGAACAACAACAACAACAACAACACAACTCCATCTTTCTGTGTTATACCTCTTGAGGATGCCAGCCACAGCTACTGGCGAAACGTCAGATCCTACAATGCCAAGACCACGGCCACACAACCCGGAAAATCTACAGCAACTAATGAACTTGGCCTCGTGAAAGCCTTGGACAACGCATTAAGATCTTCCCTTTCTCCCCAATGACTTACTGCAAAGCAAACCTTCCCGGGATCCAGCTGCAGGGCTTTTTCCTGCTGGTGTAGATTGGAATCTCCCCCCTCCCTGCTCTCTTTCAGCCATTCAGAAAGCCAACCCTTCTCCCGCGCCCCTCCCACCCAAAAAAAACTTCAAAAGAGGCTTCTCTCTTCCGGCCTCCCCAGCAAACTGGCTCTGTGGGCTTAACCCTTTCAGTGCTGCAGAGGGATGCAAAACGTCTCCCGTCCTCTCCGCGTGGTGCAGCAGCGCCCGGCTGCCGTCAGCGACGCCCCTAAGCCGCTCAGTGGGGCTGCTCGGGAGTAACTCTGCGCGGGGTTGTGTGTTCCCCGGGGGTATCCCAGGCTGTTCAGCCCCCTGAGGAAACGGGGCGGTGTAGCTGGAACAAGGAAAACGAAGGCCAGCTGGAAAAGCTCAGGCCAAGCTCTCCGAAGCAGGTCTCTGCAGAATAACCCTCCAATTCCATGGGGCGGCTTCCTCCCAGGAAAGTGGTTTTAGGATTGCACTGTGTTCATGCCACATCTTCTCTGCTTCTAGGGTTGCCAGGTCTGGGTTGGAAAATACCTGGGCTATTTTCTCCTGGGGAACGGATCTCTGTAGTCTGGAGCAATGCTCTAGGGTTGCCAGGTCTGGGTTGGAAAATACCCGGAGTCTTTGGGGGTGGAGCTGGGAGAGGGCGGGGTTTGGGGGAGGGGAGGGGCCTCAGTGTAGCACAGTGCCCTAGAACCCACCCTTCAAAGCAGCCATTTTCTCCAGGGGAGCTGACCTCTGTCAGCTGGAGGTCGGTTGTGAAAGCGGGAGATCTCCAGACCCCACCTGGAGGCTGGCAACCCTACCTACTTCTCAGAACAAGGACATGCCACCAGCCGCTGTGGGGTTGCCCGGTCCCCCTTGGCCACCGGTGGAGGGGTGCCAGATCCAGGTTGGGAAAGTCCTGGAGATTTGGGGGTGTAGCCTGAGGAGGATAGAAACTGCAGTACAATGTCATAGAGTCCCCGTAGCCATTTTCTCCTGGGGAACGGATCTCTGCAGTCTGGAACAATGCTTTAGGGTTGCCAGGTCTGGGTTGGAAAATACCCGGAGTCTTTGGGGGTGGATCCGGGAGAGGGCGGGGTTTGGGGAGGGGAGGGGCCTCAGCATGGCACAGTGCCACAGAGTCCCCCCTTCAAAGCAGCCATTTTCTCCAGGGGAGCTGATCTCTGCCAGCTGGGGACTAGGTGTAAGAGCAGGAGGTCTCCAGGCCCCACCTGGAGGCTGGCAACCCCACAATGCTTCCTCTAAGCCATGGAGTCATGTGAGCAAAAATTCTACTTGGCGAGTGGCTGACATTAAAGCGGTGAGCGAGCGATTTGGCTGCCGCATAAATTTAGTTTGCTCTGGAGCCCTCCCTTCCTGAGTGAAGACAGAAATGGGTGAGCCGGAGGCTAAAAAAACCTGTGAGCTAGCTCACACTAACTCGGCTTAGAGGGAACGCTGGTCTGGAGATGAGCTGTGATTCCAGGAGATCTCCAGGTCCCACCTGGAGGCTGGCATCCTTATGCCAGCGAACCTGCTCCCTCTCACTGCCTGCCTGGGGACTGTTGCAGTAGAAAAGACTAAGAGTCCAGTATAGCCCCTTAGAAAAGGCTGACAAAATTTGGGGTAAGGTATGAGCTTCCCAGAGTCAATATTCACTTCTTCAGATACTGGAGACAGTTGTGAGTCTGCCCCCTTGGGTCTGGCCAGGGCTTTTTTTGTAGAAAAAGCTCAGCAGGAACTCATTAGCATAATAGGCCACACCCAACAGCAGAAACTCATTAGCATATTAGGCCACACCCCCATGCCTTCCTTTGGCTTACCCGGGCCTTGGACAGGCCAGGGAAGGCACCGGGAGGCATTTAAATGCCTCCCCGATCCTTCCAGGGCCCCCCTGGCCCGCCCGCCTCGGAGTCGCAGGGGGGGGTCGCTCTCCAGGCCTTCCCTCTGTAGCCACACACACAAAGGTTTTGGCTGTAGTGGGCGTGGCCAACTCTGAAGCCTGCCGGAACTCCATTCCTGTGCGTTCCTGCCCCAAAATAGCCCTGGGTCTGGTCAGAATCTCCAGTTTGGGAAATTCCGGGAGGTTTGACTACTTTCTCTTCCCTCAGAGGCTTTGGGGAATATAGAAATGGCTATTTTCAAGTGCGGGGGGGCCTAAGGAAGGGCACCCCTTCCATCATTGTCAGTATTTCAAGATAGTTTTAGGCAGGGCTTGCGTGTGTGTCCGTGCGTGTGTGTGGCAGGACTCGCGGATACAAAGTACTGCCCCCTTTTCGGGACACGGACACACACTCTGCCAGGTCAGAGAGGAGAACTGGTGGGAAGCAATTTTGTATGAGTATCAGCACCTCCCCCCCCCAATAAGCACTGGTTTGAGGAGTTCCTCTTCTGCATGGGGCACAGCTCTGGCAGTTTTGGTTGCAGGAGCAGGCCTGTAGCCAGGGTTTTAAGGCTTGTGGGGCACAGACACCAACCCCCCACGATGGCCACCCCAGACATCGATGAAACGCAAAAACAGCCCCCTTTTGAGAAATATTTTAAAATGTTAAAGAAATAATTAAAAACGTTTTCCAAAAGGGAATCGCTTGGGGCTCGCCCTTTAAGGAAGGGGGGCAGGGCCCCCAATAGCCCCACTGTAGCTGTGGGCCAGTGAAGAAGATGCCAAATGCAGGAGATGCCAAATGCAATGGAGCCTTCTCCTGTGGACTGTGGAATCGGCCTGCTCCCTGTATTCTGTATGAGCAGGGTGCCCGTGACACTCAATGCGTAGACAGCTTATTCTTTCCTTTCTATGGGGATGTGAGTTTCTCAACGCTTTGTTGACCTGCTGTTCAGCCAGGACCATGTCAGTACCACAGGACTTGATTTCCAGCCAACCGTGATGATCAGTCCGTGGCTTTTGTGGCAGGAACGTATTTCTGCCATCCATCCAAATAGAGTGGGAAATGGCGCTTCTGTGTTGTTCCTATTAAACTTTCAGAGTGTGTGTGTCCCCCCAAGTTTCAGTCTCAGAAAGCTTCTTTGCATTGTTCAGTTGTAAAATTTTAAAAAGTCGTCAAGACAAACATCTCTTCTGCCAGTGGAGAACAGTGCAGGGCTGCTTTTCAAAAACAAACAAACCAAAAACAGCTGCACAAAGGCCAAATAGCTCTGAGGCTCTTTCTGAGGGTTGCCCTTGTAAAGTACTGGGTTTCAGGCCTCATGACTCGGACGACGACATAAGAGAAGACGCGTTTATTCGTACTTCACATAAGACAAAGAACACACAGTAACGGCCGGAGGCCAACTATATACAGTTAGGGGGGACGGCCCTATATTCCTATTGGCGGGTTTGAATCGCCCGCCAATGCTGCCATTGGTTCACTACTGGCGAGCTCAGGAACCTAGTCCCTATTGTTCTCAGAGAGCGAAGCTTGGCAGTGTTTCGCCAGCTCAGCCCTCTGATCTCAGGACACAACACCCCTCCCCCATGGTTCGTCCCCTATCAGGTGACGTAGTCTTTTAAGTATGCTGGTGGCCTCCTTTCTCTTAGCGAACGTCGGGGGCCGGTACCGGACTGGCGGGGCCCCTATCGGTTGTTCCGCCCGCACACGGAGCTTGGGCCTCTGGAAGTCGCCGAGGCGGTGACGGTGGCGGCTGTAACGGTGGCGGCAGCGGCGGCGGCGACTCGGCTGCTACCGGGGCCAACGGTGGCGGCAGCGGCGGCGGCGGCTCAGCTGCTACCGGGGCCCCCTCCGGATTCCGTGGACTCTCTGGCGCTGGCTCCGCTGTCGGTGCTTGCGGTCGATCGGATGATGGGGCAGGGGCGGCATTTCCCGGTAACTCGATCTCTCTATCGGGGTCTTGACGCCTCCGGAGCTGGTCGATGTGTTTGCGGAGGACCCGGTCCCCATCGGTTAGGACCTCATATGACACTGGCCCGGTGGGTTTTAGGATGCGCCCTGCCACCCACTGCGGCCCCGCTCCGTAGTTCCGGAAGTAGACAGGGTCTCCCGGTAGGAAGCTCCGGGGCGCCTCCCTGTTCTCGACCAGCTTTCTCTCGGGGGCTCGGTCCGGGTGGAGTCTGTCTAATAAAGTGGTAGGGCGGCGGCCCATTAATAGTTCTGCGGGGCAGTGTCCGGAGATGGGGTTTGGGGTGGTGCGGTATGTGAGAAGGAAGCGGGCCAGCCGGAACTCCCAGTCCCCCCCGTTATGCGGCTCAGGGCCTCTGGCGGTGCGTACCGTCCTCTCCGCCTGTCCATTAGTTGCCGGGTGGAAAGGCGCGGATCGTATGTGCCTGATGAGGTTCCTTTCGAGGAACGCTTGAAACTCCGCAGATGTGAATGCTGCCCCGTTGTCCGACACGATTGTGTCGGGTAACCCGTGCGTTGCAAATATCTTCCGCAGGGCCCTTATTGCCGCCTTGGTAGAGGTGGTAGACACTGGGCTTATTTCCACCCATTTTGAATAAGAGTCTACCGTTACCATGAACTGGAGCCCCTGGAACGGCCCCGCAAAGTCTATGTGCAGGCGTGACCACGGCTTGTGGGTAGACTCCCAGCTTTGGGTTGGCGCTCTCGGTGGATTGGGGCGGACCTCCTGACATCGTGTGCACCCTCTGACCCAAGATTCAATTTCTGCGTCCACCCCGGGCCACCACACGTAGCTCCTTGCCAGAGCTTTCATTCGTACGATGCCCGGGTGAGCCTCGTGCAGCGTTTCTAGCACCCCTTGTCTCATGGGCCCCGGAATGATCACCCTGTCTCCCCATAGTAAACACCCTTTCAATGCGGACAGCTCTTCCTGCCTGGCCTTGTACGCTGTGAACTCTGGCCCTGTCTGTTCCGCTGGCCACCCCCTCACCACCCAGTTTAGGACCCGGGAGAGAATGGGATCTCGGGACGTGCGGGCGGCCACATCTGCAGCCTGAAGGGGGGTTTGGCAGTTCCTCCATCAGCAAGACAGCGGGGGCTGGGGCCGGATCTTCCCCTGTCTGCGGCAGCGGTAGGCGGCTCAAGGCGTCGGCATGACCCAGCGCCTTGCCCGGCCGATGCTCCAGTCGGTATTGGTAACCCGCTAAAAATAAGGACCAGCGCAACACCCGGGGCGACAAAACTTGCGGCGTTTGTTTGTCCGCCGCGAACAGTCCCAGGAGCGGCTTATGATCTGTTACGAGCGTGAAGGGCCGCCCGTACACAAAATTGTGGAATTTTTTACCCCCGCCACCAGTGCCAAGCCCTCCCTGTCTATTTGGGCGTAGTTCCGCTCCGCGGGGGACAGCGTGCGGGAGTAGTAAGCCACCGGGACCTCCCTCCCATCCGGTAGCTTGTGTGCCAAGACTGCCCCGACCCCATACGGTGATGCGTCGCACGCCAGGATGACCGGGAGCTTTTCATCAAAGTGCGCGAGTACTGCGTTTGAAATCAAGAGGACTTTCACCCCCGAAACGCCGCCTCCTCCCTCGCTCCCCATGCCCAAGGTGTCGCCTTATCCAGCAGCCTGTGTAGGGGTTCGGCCACGGCGGCTTTGTGTGGGAGAAAGGAATGGTAAAAGTTCAGGAGGCCTAAGAACGCCTGGAGCTCGGCCTTGGACTTCGGGGCGGGGGCCTCCACGATGGCCTTCACTTTGTCCCTCGCCGGATGCAGGCCTGATGCGTCTACCCGGTATCCCAAGAACTCTACTTCCGGCACCCCGAGGAGGCACTTTTCCCGCTTCACTTTCAGCCCCGCGGCTTGGAAGCGTTCCAATACAGTTCGGAGGCGGGCGGCGAAGCTTTCCGGGGTGGTCGCGGCGATGAGGACGTCGTCGAAGAACGGCGTCACTCCAGGGATCCCTTTTAACAAATCGTCCATTAGATTTTGGAAGATCCCTGGGGCCACACTGACCCCGAACTGCAGCCTCTTCACCCGGAAAGCTCCCCGGTGGGTCACTATGGTCTGTGCCTCGGCCGTGGCCTCATCTACCGGGAGTTGCTGGTACGCCTGTGCGAGATCCAGCTTTCCAAATATGCGCGCCCCTGCCAGTGTTGCTAGGACATGGCTGACCACTGGTACGGGGTATGCGTGCGCCTGGAGTGCCTGGTTAATAGTGCACTTATAATCCACGCAGATGCGGATCTCCCCGTTTGGCTTGACGGGTGTCACTATCGGTGTCTCCCATCTAGCGTTCGGGACGGGCTCTAAGACTCCCTGGGCCACCAGCCGGTCTAATTCGGTCTCTATTTTAGGGCGGAGGGCCAGGGGCACGGTGCGGAAGCGCCGACGGATGGGCGTCACGGTGGGGTCTAAGTGGAGCGACACCGGGGGCCCTTTGTAACATCCCAGTTTCCCGTCAAAGACCTCTGGGAATTCCTTGCACACCGCCCCCCAGTCCCGCACCCCACATTTATTTACTCCCCCAATCGATATGCCTAGGGCCTCGAACCACGCCCGCCCCAGGAGACTCGCGAGATTTCCCTCTACCACCACCAAGTCCAACTTCCCCTCAAAGTCTCGGTACTGCACTCGGAAAGTGCCGACTCCCCGGATGGGGACAGGGTTCTTTTGAAAGTCCACCAAGCTTAGTGGCGATGGACGTAGAGGGGTCCCCTAGTGGGCAAAGTCTTTTTAAAGTGTCCAGGGAAATGATGGACGCCGCCGATCCCGAGTCCACTTCCATGCAACAGGGGGACCCCTCGATCCGCACGGTTACTTGGATCTTCGGGGCAGAGGAAAGGTTGGGGTTGGGGAGGCGAAGTACCTGTAGTGGTTGGTCGGTGAGGTGGTACAACTCGGCGACCTCTTCCGTTGTCTCGTGTGCGGTGGACGATGCGCGGTACTGGGGGACCGACGATCTCGAATTCCGGGAGCCCTTGGACCGGCAGACCCGGGCGAGGTGTCCCTGCTTTCCGCACCCGTGACAGACAGCGTCCCGGAACCTGCAGGATTTCCGTCTGTGGCCCTCCCCGCAGCTGGCACAGACGGCTCGGTTGCCGGAGTACTTGGCTTGCTCCCTGTTGGCCTGCTGGAACGGCGCCGGCCGGCGTTGTTGGGGTTTGAGGGCGAAGACCTCGTCCGTCTCTTCGTTTCCGGGGCTTGGGCTCCTTCCAACCACCTGCGCGGCCGCGACCGGCCGATCCCCTTCTGCGGCCTCGTGGGCAGTGGCGGCGTCGAGGGCCTCGTCCAAGGTGAGCTTCCGGTGTCCCACCAACTTGCGCCGCAGCTTGGAGTCCGCCAGGCCCCACACGAACTGTGTCAGCAGGTTGTCCTCCACCTTCGGAAACCCGCAGTCCACGGCTAGCGCCCTTAGCGCGGCTAGGAAGTTGGCAATGGATTCCCCTCGGGTCTGGACTCGCCTCTGGAAATCCATCCTCTTGGCCAGGAAGGTCGGCCGGGGGCTGAAGTAGCCATTTAGGACGTCCAGGATTTCCCCAAACGAGCTCTCCAAGGCCGTGCGGGGCACCAGGAGGCTCTTGGCGAGGCGGACGGTTTGGGTGCCGCAGGCGTTCAGGAGGATCGCTCGTTTCTGGTCGGGGTGGCGGATTTCGTTGAGCTCCAAGTAGCTGATGAGCTGGTCGACCCATGCGTCCCAGGTTTCTGGCTGCGACTGGTCGAAGTGCTCCAGTGTTACGTGGGAAGCGGCCATGGTTCTGTCAGGAACGGCGCGCGCCGGGGCGAGCGGTGCGGTGCTGCTCTCGGGGTCAGCGATGCGATGCTCGGCGAGCGGTGCGGTGCTGCTCTCGGGGTCAGCGATGCGTTGCTCGGCGGTGTCCGTTTCGTCGTTCATGGAGTCACAGAAGGCGTTAGAATCCCACCTTCGTCGCCACTGTAAAGTACTGGGTTTCAGGCCTCATGACTCGGACGACGACATAAGAGAAGACGCGTTTATTCGTACTTCACATAAGACAAAGAACACACAGTAACGGCCGGAGGCCAACTATATACAGTTAGGGGGGACGGCCCTATATTCCTATTGGCGGGTTTGAATCGCCCGCCAATGCTGCCATTGGTTCACTACTGGCGAGCTCAGGAACCTAGTCCCTATTGTTCTCAGAGAGCGAAGCTTGGCAGTGTTTCGCCAGCTCAGCCCTCTGATCTCAGGACACAACAGCCCTCTTGGTGAAGAAGGAGGAGGAGGAGGAGGAGATTGGATTTATACCCTGCCCTTCACTACCCGAAGGAGTCTCAGAGCGGCTTCCAAACTCCTTTCCTTTCCCCTCTCCGCAGTAGACACCCCGTGAGGTAGGTGGGGCTTGAGAACTGCTCTTGAGAGATCACCTCTGAGAGAACTTCTGACTGACCCAAGGTCACACCAGCAGCTGAATGTGGTGGAGTGGGGAATCAAACCTGGTTCTCCCAGATTAAAATCCACACTCCGAACCAGATGGACGGAGCTGGGGTGCCCGCTCCTGCCGAGAACCTGAGTGTGTTTGTGGATGATTGGAGAGTGAATGTGATGGGTAGAGATGGGTAAGGATTAGCAGAAAATTGGACAAAAGTGATCTGATCCTCTCTCTGAAATCTTTATCATTTTCTTCTGGGATACCTCTCAGTTTCATTCACCAGTCCTTTTCTCTCCAACCCATAAGAACTAATAAACCCACATACCCCTCGAGTAACTAGTCAATCCAGTCTATTCTGTTTTCTACAGCAATCACTCCATCACTGCTTTCCTTAACTTCAAATTCTTTCTCATCATTGGCTGACAAAAGCGGCTAGCCAGAGCAGGTAGGGGAGGGGGTTGCATGGCGGGGAGCTGGGGCGAGGGGGCTGTGTATGGATGGAGAGTGGAACTGTGAGCGAATGGAATCCCAGGTGCCCGTCCCTTCAGATGGCCGGAGCACACGTGCTGGTCCACTCAGGTTCATGGAGCGTGGCGTGCATGTCCCTTCAGATGGACGCAGCATGGGTGCCCAACCCTTCAGATGGGTGGAGCTTGGATGCCCATCCCTTCACAGGGACAGGGCGGGGATGCCCTTCCCTTCAGATGAACAGAGCTGGGGTGCCTGCTCCTGCCAAGGGACTGAGTGTGTTTGTGGATGATTGGAGAGTGAATGCAATGGGTTAGAGATGGGTAGGGATTAGCAGAAAATTGGACAGAAGTGACCTGATCCTCTCTCTGAAATCTTCATCAATTTCTTCTGGGATACCTCTCAGTTTCAAACACCAGTCCTTTTCCCTCCAACCCATAAGAATTAATAAACCCACATACCCCTTGAGTAACATTTGGTTCATAGTTCAGCCACAGACGGAACCAGATTTCCTGGTTCATGCCCATCCTTGGGGGGGAGTGAGTGGGTGTGTGTGAATGTGATGGGTTGACCAGAGGTGTGAATGGGGTTGTGAACACGACGGGCTTACTGGTTGAGGACGGAGGGGCCCTATATGAGGCAAAACATAAGATAAGCAACGGCCAGAGAGCTTCAACATCTAACCCAGGAGAGGAGGGCACCAACTGCCAAGTATCCCTAATCTGGCACATCAGGTCCGCACCTTTCCACCCCGCAACGAACGGCCAGGCTGAACGGATGGTTCGTACGGCAAAGGAGGCGCAGAGCTGCCTGACGGAAGGGGACTGGGAGTCCCGCATCGCACGATTCCTCCTGACAAACCGGACTACACTCAACCCAGTGAGCGGCTGCTGCCCTGCAGAGCTCCTGATGGGCCAGAGACCCGCGATCCTACTTGACTGCCTGCACCCCGATAGGGCACCTGAGGCACGCAACAGGTCACAGCAGCGGGAGGCGCCACGGGGGTTCTTTCTGGTGGAGATTTTAATGCCAGAATTGGCCCAGGTATTTTAGACACGGGCACGAAGTCTCAAATTGCAGTCCAAGCATTTTTATTAGATCGCACTTCCAAAGACAAGGTCATTAATAGACCTGGACTAAAGTTCTTGGAACTGCTCTCATGGGCTAACCTGCTTGTTTTAAATGGTACTCACTTGGATGTATCTGGAGGAACCTTTACTTTTTTGTCAACATTACGAGCTAGTACAATAGACTACTTTGTTATTCCCCCTGCCCTAGTGAAACATGTTGACAGGTTTGAAGTTATGGATAGTCCCATAAGTGACCACTGCCCACTAAGACTTATCCTTAACCTCCATGATAATCTACTTCTGAACCCAGTCCCAGAATTGACAGAGGGTTTGCTCCCGGGTCATAGGAGACTGAGGTGGTCGGAGGAGCTGAATTCTAAATTAACCAAAGCTTTAGCTGGCCCGGAAATGGAATCTATGAAGGCAGCCCTTGCATCGCCGGATGTGGACGTCCTCAAGTCCTTTCAGGCCATTAACAATTATCTTAAACCTTTTTTTACTAACAGATCGCAAATTAACACCGCGTCCACTGGTAAAAAAAGCTGGTACGACCAGGAATGCAGGGCAAATAAAAAAGAGCTAATGCACTTAATGAGATTGGTAAGGCGAAATAACTACGATCACCTGATGCCCTATCTTCTGAAACATAGGCTGTACTATAAAAAACTAATGATGACTAAGAAGAAGGACCATGCCAAGTCTCTATGGAAAGATCTCGACATGGCTGTTTCAAGGAGGGATGAAGTTCGCTTCTGGGACATTGTTTCCAGTGGCTTAAACAGTCCCTCCTGGCAGGTAGTGGCACATATCTCCCCTAAAAATTGGGTACAACATTTTAGTAGGGTTTTTGGGTCTTGTGCTTCGGTTTACCCTGCAGTAACATCACAGCCTCAGAGTCCCATTTCGGACATTCCAGACCTCCCTGAATGGGCTCCAGTCTCAGAAAGGGAGATTAAAGGTATTATCAACTCACTGGCCTCTGGGAAGTCACCTGGAGAGGACTTGATTCCGTCAGATTTTTATAAAGCCTTCCCCAAATGGTGGTCAGCAGTGCTAGCCGTGGTTTTTACACACATCAACAACACAGGTCTAATCCCCCCGGTTGGAAGTTAAGCATTATCGTTCCCATCTTTAAGAAGGGGGACAAAACAGACCCGCGGAATTACAGACCAATAAGTCTAATTGATATTGCAGCAAAGGTGTATAGTAAATATTTGTTGTTTAGGTTGGACGATTGGGCTCTCGAGAACCACATTATCCACCCCCATCAAGCAGGGTTCAGGAAAGGTTTCTCTACCATTGGCCATTGTCTTACTTTGCACCAGCTGGTTTATGCAAACCTAAATGGCCCTACTAGGTCCCTTTATGTAACGTTTGTAGACTTGGCCGCGGCGTTTGATTCCATTGACAGGAATAATCTATGGCAAAAACTGGCCGATCTGAATGTTGATAAACGGCTGCTATTTTTATTACGCGAACTGCACACCGATATTAGCGCCCAGATCAGAGTTGGTATCTCGGGGTCCCTAACGAATAAAATTCCAATTCACAAGGGAGTGAAACAGGGGTGTGTGTTAGCCCCCTTCTGTTTAACCTATACATAAACAAAATAGTAGAGAGTCTCTCAGGACCGCAATTTTTCCCACCCACTCTAGGGCAGCATAAAATTTCGATTCTACTTTATGCAGACGACATGGCCCTATTATCTTTTACCAAAATTGGGATGAGAAGGCTATTACAGCAATTAGGAACATATTGCAAGGAAGAGTCCCTCAACATTAACTTTGATAAAACAAAGACGCTGGTTTTTAGGAAAAGAGCTCAAATATCCTCTTGGAGTATTCTCGGTAACCCCATAAGCCAGTGCAGAACCTTTAAGTACTTAGGGATTACATTTAGTGAGAACCTGAATTGGAAAGTCCATACGGCCACTGTAAAAGCATCTGCGACTAGGATCGTTGGATCCATCTTGAAGTTTTACCATACCAAGGGTGGATTCCTCATCGACCCCGTCATAAAAATTTTCAAAAGTAAGGTCATTCCCCACCTTCTGTATGGGGCTGGAAAGAGGATTTACTCAACAGTATTGAAATGGTTCAAAATCAGTTTTTAAGGCGTATCTTGGCTCTCCCTAAAGGTACACCAGCTGCCCTGATGAGAGCAGAAATCGGTATGCCCTCTTTAAGGGCGCGGGCACATCTTGCAATTTTAAAATTTTCGAAGAACATCAGAGCTGCCAATATGGATTCGTTTAGCCAATTGGCCTTTAATTCAATGCTAGTTAAAGACTCAGATCGATCTCGTTTTCTTAACAACCTACTCCTAAGATATTCCACCCCGGACGACCTTTTTAGTTCCTATGCAAATACATCTGATCTCAGAGATTGGGTATTTAGGCAAGACGCTCTATTAGATAGACACTTAATTCTAAAAGCTCAAACTGCTACCTGGTTTAAATTTGTTAAGATTGACCACTTTAGATCATTTTATTTGATCAATATAGACAAGCAATACCTTAGAGCAGCTTTTACACACTTGCGTTTTGAAACGATGCCCACGGCTGTACAGGCTGGTCACTTTAATAGAATCCCTAGGGCACAGCGCGTATGCCCTTGTGGTACTCCTGGTATTGAGGATCTCCCGCATTATATTTTGGATTGCCCGTTGTACTCCCAACCCAGAGAAAAATTTTTATCCGGTATTTTATCAGTTTTAAGTTTATATTCAGTCCATGAGAAGATCTCATTTTTATTAGCTGACGTTAACGCTGATGTTTCTTACAGAATGGCGCTTTTCGCGCTGGCGGCAAGGAAAATACGGGCCAAAGCTGTTTCTAGCTAAAAATGGTTTTAGTCGGCTTGATGTGAATTAACTACTACTTGCATAGTTTCTCTTCTCTTTCGGACTCTTAATGTTAAATGTTTTTTAGTTTATTCAATTTTAACGTTGTACCGTATTGTAATGGCCTATGGCTAAACACAATAAACCTGACTATGACTATGACAAACCGGACTACACCCAATCCAGTGAGTGGCCGCTGCCCTGCAGAGCTCCTGATGGGCCAGAGACCCGCGATCCTACTTGACCGCCTGCACCCCGACAGGGCACACGAGGCACGCAACAGGTCAGAGCAGTGGGAGGCGCCATGGGGGTTCTTTCCGGAGGACCCAGTGTTCGCGCAGAATTATGGCAAAGGTCCTGAATGAGTTGCAGCCAGGGTCATCCGCGTCACCGGGCTGGTCTCCTACGAGGTGTCGATGGACTGCGGCCAGATTCTGCGGTGCCACGTGGATCAGCTGAGGCGGCGCCTGCTTCCAGAAGAAGATGAGCTTCCAACTCACAAGAGAGGGCACGAAACCCCGGGAGTGGAGGTGAGCCATGGCCGGGAACGGGATCTCAGGGATGTGGTCCCAAGCGACGCACCAGCCCCAACTCGGGAGGTACAGCCAGAGGAGTGGCAGCCGACGTCTCCCGCACCGGAGCTGAAAGAAACAGCGGAAGCTCCCCCCATGCAGCCCCAACTCACCAGGGACGAAGCCCAACCCCAGCACCATGGCGGTCCCTCTAGGGAATGCCGCGCCCCAGCCTACCTGAAGGACTGTGTCTCCTAGGGATGGTCTGAACTATGGGAGGAGGGGTGTTGTGTCCGCTGACCACTATAGGCCGTCAGCAAAGGAGCCTGAGCTTGAGTCCCCGTGAACAATGGGACTGGGGCTCCTGTCTCTGGCTTAGGGGAACCAATGGGAACGGCGGTGGGAATTCAAACCCGCCAATGGCACCAGGGGGTGTTCCCCTTTGCGTGTATATAGTTGCCCACCTAGCCAGGTAACTTTGTCTTGTGTTGTATAATAGCGAACCATGCTGATCACTACATCATTGTCTGTGGTTTCATTATGCGTCTAACCCACTATACAACACCTTGACAAGTTCCTTCATCCCGTTCTTGGACAGCAATGGCACCTTAGTCATGGAAAGCTTTGAGCTGGAAGTCTCCGAGCTCTACAACAGGGAGGAAGAGGAAGCGGACCACACCCGAGTACCCGCCTTTCGACTGGACATATGCCCCATTTAAGCCAACCAGAGCAAAACAGCAACAAATGTTAGCCTCTGTTTTTGTCCCCAAACCCTCTTCCATCTCTTTTTCTTCCCTCTTCCCTGCCAGCTAGAAAAACAGGGATAAGGGTTTAGCTAGGTCTGGATTTCCATGTGTGTGTTTGTGTGTGAAGTGCCATCAAGTCACTTCTGAAATGGTGACCCTATGGATCAATGACCTCCAAAACATCCTATTGTCAACAGCCGTGCTCCGGTCACGCAAGCTGAGGGCCTTCCGGGCTTCCTTGACTGTGTCAATCCATCTCGTAGTCGGCCTTCCTCTTTTCCTGCTGCCTTCCACTTTCCCCAGCATTATTGTCTTTGCCTATACATTCACCTTGGACTGAACGACCTCTTCATTTTTCCCTTATAATGTAAAAGTTAACTTCTCCATCTCTGCTGTTTTGAATATTTTATAAAGAAATTCTATTTCGATGGTATATTCTCATTTTTCCAATACTTTGCAAATACAATTCTTGCCGCCATCAGTATTTCCATTATTAAGTATGAGTTGTGTTTTAAAAATGTTTCTGGGATTATATTGAGCAAAAAAAATTCTGGTGTTCAAGTTATTTTTGTATCAACTACCTCCTCAATAACCTCTTTTATCATATAACAGTATCTTTTTGCCTTCTTGCATAACCACCACATATGATAGAATATACCGATATTATGTTTACATTTCCAACAATTTTTTTTAATGTTTTTGTTATACCTGTTGAGCCGATCTGGGGAGATATGCCATCTGTAAAACATTTTCAAAAATTTTTCCTTAAAAGCACTTATTTGGAAAAATATTATATTTCAGTCTTTAGTAAGAAAAATAATTATCTGTCCCCCATCCGATGCTATAAATTTAACCGTAAGTTCCGACATCTCCTCTAACCAACCTTCTACTGTAGGTATTGTTGGATATTTCCATTTCTACGCATGTCACATTTTCCTTAACTTAAAATTCTTTCTCTTCATTGGCTGACAGAAGTAGATAGCCAGAGCAGATGGGGGAGGGGGTTGTATAGCAGGGAGCTGGGGTGAGAAGGTTGTATATGGATGGAGAGTGGACATGTGAGCGAATGGAATCCCAGGTGCCTGTCCCTTCAGATGGCCAGAGCATGGGTGCTGGTCCACTCCGGTTCATGGAGTGTGGCGTGCATGTCCCTTCAGATGGACACAGCACAGGTGCCCGTCCCTTCAGATGGATGGAGCTTGGGTGCCTATCCCTTCAGAGGGACAGGGCGGGGAAGCCCGTCCCTTCTGATGGATGGAGCTGGGGTGCCCACTCCTGCTGTGGGACCGAGTGTGTTTGTGGATGATTGGAGAGTGAATGCGATAGGCTGGGATGGGTAGGGATTTGCAGAAGATTGTCTGTATGTGATAGAATCCTCTCTCTGAAGTCTTCATCATTTTCTTCTGGGATAGCTCTCACTTTTAGATGCCAGTACTTTTCTCTCCAACCCATAAGAACTAATAAACCCACACAATCCTTGAGCAACTTGTCAATCTAGTCTACTCTATTTTCTACAGCAACCACTCCTTCATGGCTTTCCTTAATTTCAAATTCTTTCTGATCATTGGCTGATAGAAGCAGCTAGCCAGAGCAGGTGGGGGATGGGGTTGCGTAGTGGTGAGCTGAGGCAAGGGAGTTGTGTATGGATAGAGAGTGGAAGTGTGAGCGAATGGAATCCCAGGTGCCCATCCCTTCAGATGGCCAGAGCACAGGTGCTGGTCCACTCAGGCTCATGGAGCGTGGTGTGCACGTCCCTTCACATGGATGCAGCACAGGTGCCCATTCCTTCCGAAGGAAGAAGCTTAGGTGCCCGTCCCTTCAGAGGGACAGGGCAGAGATTCCCATCCCTTCAGATGGATGGAGCTGGGGTGCCCGCTCCTGCCAAGGGACCGAGTGTGTTTGTGGATGATTGGAGAGTGAATGCGATGGGAAGGGATGGTTAGGGATTTGCAGAAGATTGTCCGTATGTGATCGAATCCTCTCTCTGAAGTTTTCATCATTTTCTTCTGGGATAGCTCTCAGACACCAGTACATTTCTCTCCAACCTATAAGAACTAATAAACCAACACTTCCCTCAAGTAACTTGTCAGTCTAGTCTAGTCTATTTTCTACAGTAACCACTACATCACTGCCCGTCCCTTCAGATGAATGGAGCTCTGGTGCCCATTCCTGCCGAGGGACCACATGTGTTTCTGGATGATTGGAGTCTGAATGCAATGGGTAGGGATGGGTAGGGATTTGCAGAAAATTGGTCAAAATTGGGCAAAAGTGATCTGAGGCAGCTTTGCCTGCCCTCCCTCTGCTCTTCCTAAGTTCACAGAATCCGCATTGCTGACAGATGGCCATTGAGCCTCTGTTTGAAAAAGAAAATCCTGGCACCGGCCCTGTTACTCCTCCACATGCAACTGCTGGTGTGACTTTGGGTCAGTCATAAGTTCTCTGAGCTGTTCTCTCAAGAGCAGTCCTCAAAAGAGCTCTCTCAGCCCCACATACCTGACACAGGTAAGCCGCTCTGAGGTCGAATCTGCATTTGTCTTTCCCACCGGTGTCCCAGACTTCTGACACCATCTTCAAAAAAGCTGTCTACATTTGGTGTTGTTTTCACACCTCAACAGTGCTAGCATGCTTTTGCACATCTGCATATGTTTGTCACCCTCTCGTGGCGGCTCCACTGTCATTGCGCCTCTGCACCATTTTAAATGAATCTTCTCCAAAAAACTTTCAAACAAGCATAGGCCTGATCTGCCTCTAGCATTTGCTCCACTGTCTTACCAAACCCACACTGGAACAGAAATTCCCATCTACATTGCATACCACTTTCACTTTGATTGAGTGTCGCATTTTATGGCAGTGTCCAGACTGCATGTTGCTTTCACTTTGTTTGATCTCTGGTGTTATGGTGGCTGTCTGCATAGATTTATGGCCATTTTATGGCCATTTGGGGGTGACCCTGTAGTCAGTAAATTGTTGGCCCGGGGTAGTTGAATGTGGTTTTGAACTGCATCTTTTTCTGTTCCAGTGTGGGTTTGGTGAAACGAGCAAATGCTAAATGCAGATTGGCCCATGGAGAAAGATGGCATCCCAGCAGCACGAAACTGATTTAAAAATGCAAATGCAGATTTGACCTGAGACTCCTTCAGGTAGTGAAGGGCCATGTATAAATCCAATCTCTCTCTCTTCTTCTCTTTTTTTTAACAACAACAACAACAAAAACCTAGAGGCCAGGGGGAGGGATTGATGACAGGACACGGTGGGGAAATGTGCCAGAGGGAAGCCCTGTCACTGCTGTGCTTCATTTGTGCAGTGCCGTGCCACTACCACCACCACTAACTACCTCACGGGAATAATGGGGTGATTGGGATGGCCCATTACAAAGACCGTGCCACAGTATTCCAGTAGATCGGTTCCGTCAAAACGGACTTGGGCAATATCTACAGACCATCATCTTGATTTGATTGTATGTTTATCATCTTTGAGCACTGTATTCTGATAAAATTGTGTGTTTTGTATGTTTTTAATGTTTTATGTGTCTTTAATGTTTTATATCCGGCACATGGTGCCCTTGTTAGTAAGCCGCCCTGAGCCCGCTTGCGGGGAGGGCTGGGTAGAAATGAAATAATTAATAAATAAATAAATTTTCAGGCACACTTACAACAGGGAAACCACCAAATCCTGTTCCTGTAAGGAAGTTACCTCTTGAGGGATAAGGTACAGGAATATTAAAATCTGGATTTTAGTGGGAGGAAGTTGGAGGAGCGGGAGAAGCTAGAAGTGCTTTGACCTGGGTCTGGTATCTCCGGATAGGACATCACATCACTGCTGGTCTCTCTCCTGAAACTCTGCTGTCCCCAGGAAGAGCACCCAAACCTCCAGGAATTTTCCCCAAACACAAGCTCGGAATCCAGTGAAGTGGAAGTCTTAAAGCTACCCAGTGACTGGATCAGAGAGAGATCAGAATGAGAGAACGGGATCCAGCATAGCCTGGGAAAGTACATTGAATGTATTGTTCTTGTGATCTAGCAAAAACAAAGGGGCTTTTAAGCTTACCGCTGGAACAAGATAAATCAAAATAGAATCTGGCCCATTTCAATATTGTAGTCTTATCTATCATAACGAATGTGAAGGAATATGAAGTTTGTTTTAATAACACGACAGGGATTTATTCCGAAGACAAGTATGTTGCTGACGTGTTAGACACAGCATTGCAAAAATTCAAAACAATGTGCTAAGAATCAGGTTTAGTTTGGACAATTAGGTGCTCTTTCATATTCAGGTCAGGCCTCACTACAATTATGTAGCATTTGGGGATGAAGATGCAGCCCAGCAAGCCAGCACTGGAGGCCAAGATGGAGAAGACCTGCACGGCGACCATGTATTTCCCCTTCGTGGTCAGGTAGGTGGGCACAAAGGACACCCACACACTGCAGAACACCAGCATGCTGAAGGTGATCGGCTTGGCTTCGTTGAAGGCCCCAGGCAGCTTCCTGGCCAGGAAAGCCACTGTGAAAGAGATGAAAGCGAGGAAGCCCATGTATCCTAGGACACTATAAAACATGACTGTAGACCCTTCATTGCATTGCAGTGTGATCTGTCCAGGCTGTGAGTGCATGTCAGACTCAGGAAATGGAGGGGAAATGCTTAGCCAAGTGATACAGAGGACAATTTGAACAGCGGAACACAAAATGACGATGGAGTTTGCCAGACTCTTCCCCAGCCACTTCCTCATCCTGTTCCCTGGCTTGGTGGCCATGAAGGCCGCCACTACCGTGATGGTTTTGGCCAACACAGAAGAGATGGCGACAGAGAAAATGGTGCTGTAAGCTATTTGTCGGAGTAGACAGGTCACCATCCGTGGCTGGCCAATGAACAGAAGGGAAGATAGAAAGGAAAGCAGGAGGGAGATGAGGAGAATGTAGGTGAGGTCCCGGTTGTTGGCTTTGACTATGGGAGTATCAGTGTATTTAATGAAGATTCCTAAAATTAGAAGTGTGACAATGGACAAGAAGACAGCCAAGGAAACAAGGACAATCCCCAGTGTCTCTTCATAAGATAGGAAAGCAATATGCTTGGGGATGCATTCAGTCTGGTTCTTGTTGGGATGCTGATCTTCTGGGCATTTGGTGCAACGGTCCACATCTGAGAAGAAGAGGAAGAAGAGTGACTTCAGCATGATGTACATTTCTTTCATATCAACAATAATGAGCACTGCATTCTATTCCATAAAATGGATGCATCAGGGAGAGAAGTTGCACGAACAAAGAAAAATCGGAACATTAACCAGATAAAAGAACACAAAAAATCAGAACATTGAATAGATAAAAGTAGAGATAATGACGAAATTACGGGAAAATATAGAGCTCCGAAACAAACATTAAAAACACAGAAAGAGATTAAAAAAGAACTTTACTGCTCGAGAACACGTACGGAGATTAAAATGATAATGGGCATATATTTATTTATTTCAAAATCACAACGTTCCTGTAGACCTGCTTGAGGCAGTTGAAGAAGTAAACCTGGGTCAATAAAATGATAAAATGATGATAAGAATAATCAATTGTAATACAAGCCATTGGGGGGAATCATGGGGGAAATGGGCACAAAATTAGTATAAAATTAGTATAAAATGCCTTTCAGCAGCCTCAAACACTACTACTAAAGGAGGCCTTAGGCTTTAGTAAAGGTAAAGGTTCCCTTGCTCGAAAGCCAGTCAAATCTGACTCTAGGGTTGCAGTGCTCATCTCCATTTCAAAGCCGAAGAGCCAGCACTGTCTGAAGACATTTCTGTGGTCATGTGGTCGGCATGACTAAACACCAAGGCGCAGAGAACGCTGTTATCTTCCCACCAAAGTGGTACCTATTTATCTACTTGCAATTTCTTGCTTTCGAACTGCTAGGTTGGCAGGATCTGGAAATAGAGATGGGAACTCACTCCGTCATGCAGCACTCGGGTCGGGTCTCGAACTGCCGAACTACTGACCTTCCGCAGCCTGCAGTTCAGCGTCTTAACCACTTGAGCCACTGCAGCTCCCAAGGCTTAGACTTAAAGCAGACCGTAAAAGACTTGAAGAGACAGGATGAAGAGCAGGTTGGGGAATTAAATAGCTTGGAAAGAGTCATCCTAGTGGTCCCCTACACAGTCTGCAGCATCCGATCAGAGGACCTGATGGAGTGTAGACAGCCAATGCACACAGATGTTCTTGGAGAAGTACAAAGCAAGAAGTAAACTAAGGAGACAATCGTGACTTAGGCTGCAGTCACACGTGCCATTTGGAGTGGAGGGGAAGCACCCTTATTTCCTCTGGTGGAATCTGACACAGTGTTGCACAAGCACACATCCTTTGTAGCTGTGGGCTTAGCCTGTCACTGTGCAATCCAGACACCACCTTGGGTGAGTGGGGTGGGGGTTGCCTTTTGTTTGCCATGCACATCAATGAGGAATCGCACCTCCACACTGAGGGTTCCCCATGAAGTATGCGGTTATGCACGTACCGCTATGCAAGGGGAAAAAACGGCACTGAGTCGGGATGGAACGAGCAGACCATCCCGATGGTTTGTGTGTTTGCATGAGCGATCAGACAGGGGAAAGTCCATCCGTGGCCCGTCAGCAAGCATTAGGACCAGATTTCCCCTCGTGTCTTTTAACTCCACTTCTGTGGCGGAGAAGCACGGGGTGCCGATGACTGCGGGACCTTTCCCAGATGTTGCTGTCTGGTTGTGCTCTTTAGATCCATCAGGCATTTCCAGCTGAGTCAGATCTAAAGGCATGTCGGACCACATTATACACCTTCAGTTTGGCATTCCCCAGTTATATCTTCACACCAACCCAGTAAAGTAATAACTGGCTCTAAATCTCCCAGATATAACCTGTCTGGCATCCAGTGGTTTACCACGGGACATACGCACATCTTCTTATGAACCCCAGGAGAGTGCGCAAGATTCTGGGGGGATGTTATAATGCATACAGTTGTGGTCCTCCAAATCTCCGCTAATTTGCCCATCAGCATTACCCCTGTGAAATAAGGACCGCACTGCTTGGGATTGTGTGAACAACCATGAATGTCCCTGACAGCACCAATGGTTGGTGATCCTGAACTCTTCTCCACACTCACCACCAGTTACCCAGTAGTCTCTCCCCATAAGATCTTTCCTTCCAAATCCAAGAAAGGAAAGAGAGGTCCACAGGTATGAATTTCTGGAACAATGGTCAGAAAATATTGAACTAATTCTTTGCTCTGTACTCCAAGGGGCATTCTTTTGTCTACAGCCACCCACCTTCCTGAGTGGAGATGGTTCCTTCTCCACATGGAGAACAGCCATAGCAGCAAATGGGCTTTCCTTCCAGAGTCACTTTCACATGTCCAGGGAGGCAGCTTTTGGTACACCTGGAATAAGGCAACATCTAAGCATAAACACAAGGACCGTGATTAGGGAAAATGAGAACTGGTTCATATGTTAATCATATTGTTTATATTTCATAAGAACTTTTGATTTCATTAATCATTTAGAAGAGGAAGAGAGAAGAGATTGGATTTGTACCCCGCCCTTCACTCAGAGTCTCAGAGCAGTTTACAATCTCCTTTCACTTCCCCTCCTCACAACAGATACCCTGTGAGCAGTGTTCCCTCTAAGCTGAGTTAGTGTGAGCTAGCTCACAGCTTTTCAGCCTCCAGCTCACACATTTCTGTCTTAGCTCAGGAAGGATGGCTCCAGAGCCAACTGATTTATGCTGGAGCCAAATCGCTCACACACAATTTTAATGCCAGTGGCTCACAAAGTAGGATTCTTGCTCACAAGACTCCACAGCTTAGAGGGAGCATAGCCTGTGAGGTAGGAGGGGCTGAGAGAGCTCTTTCGATAACTGCTTTTTCTTCAAGAAGAGCTCTGACAGAACTACCACTTGTCCAAGGTCATCCAGCAGCTGCAAGTGAAGGAGTAGGGAATCAAACCCAGTTCTCCCAGATTAGAGTTCGCGTACTTAACCACTACACCAAACGTGTAATTTCTTGTGCTTACAGCTAGCTTCCTTGGTGGCTTTAAAAAAAATTAAAGATTCATAAGACTTTCACTATTGTTTCATCTGGAATCTGAGAGGATTAAAATGAAATTAATGGACTTGTAAAAAAACAAAAAATATTGGAAAGAAATACTCTGAAAAATACACTGAAAAATGCTAAATGTTTTAAAGTTTAAATACCCAACAGAAGCCAAGAATATGCGATGTGGTGATCTGCCTAACAAATTAATAAGAATTTTAGAAGCGATAGTCAAATACATTGTGTCGCCTGGAAACTAGACATCTGTCCACGTTTAGAAGAATGGGAAAATAAATTTGATGAATAGGCAGTAATGGCAAGATTAACAACCTATTTGAGAAACAGGTCTATTACAAAATTTGAGGAGAGATAGAGTATGTATTATGTGTACTATGCTAGCAGGTGACAAATGAGAAGCAGTCTAAAATATTATATACAAATGTATGGCAATAAAATAGTAGTAGAATTAAAGAAGTAGAATAGAAGTAGAATTAAAATCTGTTTTAAATGTAATATCTCAAATACAAACGGGTGGGTTCTTGATATGAGCTATAATCTTTTGCACACTTGATTAACACATGCAATTCACTGCCACAGGAGGTGGTGGTGGCTACAAGCATGGACAGCTTCAAGAGGGAATTAGATAAGCATATGGAGCAGAAGTCCATCAGTGGCTATTAGCCACAAGGTATAGATAGGAACTCTCAGGCTGGGGAAGTGATGCTCTGTATTCTTGCTGATTGGGGGGGGCAACAGTGTGAGGGCTTCTGGTGTCCTGGCCCTACTGGTGGACCTCCGGATGGCACCTGGTATTTTTGGCCACTTTTGACAGAGTGTTGGGCTAGATGGGCCATTGGCCTGATTCAACATTGGCTTCTCTTATTTTCTTATGATCTATTACTTGTCTGTTAAAGGTTCTAATAAAATATGTAGAAGTGGCAAAATATGTCATACTGAATATGTAGTAATGTTGAAACAAATGATATAGTCCAAATAGATTAGTTACGAAGTCTGAAACTTAAAATGTTAAATACAATTCTATCCTAACAGAAGTAAGAACGATTGTATTTTATAGATAATACCTTAAAAGTTATAATGAAGGGGATTGTTAGGGAAAATAGTTTTGGTCTTAAACGTTTTGTACTACTTGATTGCCCAAAACAAATGCAATTATGTTGCATAATTCTCTTCTTTCTTTCCCTTTTCTTTTCCGCATCCCTACCGTCTTCCTAATTTAAAAAAAAAATTAATTAACGGATTTCTCCCCACCTGCTTATACCACCTGGGCCACACAATAGCATTCTGTTCAATGGTGAACTTTATCTCTCCGGACGCCAGTCTTTCTAGACTCCCGACCTTCACACTCCAGGTGGACCCATTGCGTGATGTCACCATATTCACAATATCTAAGCCAGCTGCCAGGTCCCTGTCCTCACCCAAATTCACTCCATCCAGGGAAATATTGGCGAACTGGAAGTTTCTCAGGAAAGGATGGAGCTAGAATCACAAAGAGAACAGCAGGGCTTAAAACACAGGAGTCTCTTTTACGAATTTCACAGTAGCTATGGCTTTGTCCTTACATTTTCAATTTTATTTTATTTAGATATTGAAAATTTATTTGTCATCTGTTCATGTTAGCATTCAAATCCCTCTTGCTGAGGGGCAGGATTTTTTGCTGGAAAATCATAAACGCCCTTCCTACAATATCGTCTCAAATATCAAATACACTGGCTGAGTTCAGACTGGCAGCTTGCCCCACTATAGCCGCATGTGAGCAATGTTTCACAAGGAGATTAACAGGGCCGTTCACACAGGCACATCTATCTGGCATTCCCCACCCGTAGTCAACCTGTCGTGTACCGCTTCGCTCCCGCATTTAAAAGGTACTGGTGAAAGTGATAGCAAATCCTGGAGAGCTCCTTTATCTCACTTCATTCCGCTTCAGGGAAGTGTGAATGCTAACCTGAAAAGCCGGGAACAACCCGCAGTGATAATGTCTGCCGGGTGTTTCCTTGCATAAGATGCACTTGATTGCCTTGGAGAGGCAGCAGCGATATGATTGGATGTGCTCCACTCTACCATCCAATGTGGTGCCAGCGCAACAGGATCATCCCTAAATTGTCCTGATATGCTTCTGCGCATGAGCACATATGCGCACATAGCCAAATTACCAAGAAAAAACCGTTTACAGCCACGCCTCCTGACCAGCAGTCTGAACTCTCCCTCGTGTCTCCTCCCAGTATGCTCCTGCATCAGTCCACGCAGAGTGACCGGGAAAACCTGGAACAGTTTGTTCTGGGTCTTTTTTGCAACGACTTCCTCCCGCTTCAAATGGCCAGTCTGAACTCAGCCACTGTGTGGCCCAGAAGGGAGGGAGGGAGGGAGGGAGGGATCTGTTCTAACTAGCAACCTCATCCTTTAGGTGGCTTCAGCTCTGGGAAGAGGAGATAGGTGTGATCCTGTTAGAATGTGCCCAGGCCAACATGCCTCTCTCATTGGCTGTGCAAAGTCCAATATGGGGTCCTGAGCAGCCATAACCATGGACTATATAATGGAACACCCAGAATCCAGCAGCACCATTTTGACAGCTGCGGTCTAGTTCTCTAAAATTGTCTACTTTCTGTCTCATATAAACCTATTCAGTCCTCTATATATGGTGGCCATACAGTGCAAAAGCTCATAGGCTCCATGGCTTTCCTGTTGACCTTAGTAAGGATCTTGAGTCCCAAAGTCCCAATCTCCTCCTCCTTCTATTCTTAATCCAGGGGAAATGGATACCTGCCAAGGTTGTATTTGGTCATTTTCCAGCCTGTCTCCATGCAGCCTCATCATCCGCTCAGATCTGTACGAGTGTGCCGGATACAAAGCATGTGCCACTGCCCAGAGAGAGGTGTAAATATTGTAGGCCCTGGGAGGCAGATGTTCTTTCAGGACCTCCCAGGGCCTGGCCTCCAGCCTCTCCTTCTCTCTGTATCTCAGCTGCCCTCTCACAGACAAAACAGGCTTTGAACGGAAGGAATCAAATGCCTGCTCCATAAACTCCATGAGAAGAGGCTTAAATGCTTGTGGGTGGTGATACAGCACCTTTCTCTTTGTCCGGGTTGCGAAGGAGAGCGATCCTGGCATTATGACCTCAGAGGAAAACCGATAATTTGCCAGGCTGAAGAGAGAGTCCAACAAAAGGGCTGTGATCCAAACTTTACCAATCGGAGCTTTGCTGCTCAGTTCTACCGCTCGCACGATTATTTCAAGAGTCATTATAGATTTACCATCTCCATAGAGAACAAAAGCATTGGCTTGGCCATGACGGAGCAATGAATCCATGCGGCGTGTTCTTTCTATTGGCAAAACAGAAAAATAGATGCCGATTTCTGCGATGCTCTGTGAGAAGGCGACACAAATGCCGCTCTGGAGCATAATTGCCGTCAAGGTGCTCCTGAACTTGTCCCCGTTGTCATTCTCTGGAGCAAAGAGCCCAACCCACGTCCATCGGAAATGCAGGAGCAGTTGGACAATTCCCAAGTACTGGGGTTCTTCTGGGGGGGCCATTTGGTGGAAGAAAGGGAACCGAATTCTATCCTTCAGAACTGCCAAGTGGATACCATGGCTGACCTAATAAGGAAAAATTACATTTGGATGCCTTCAATTTTTTTTAAAAAGGCAAAAAATAGCAAAATGTCTTGTATGCCTTTATAACAATAAAAGATACCCCTTGGATGGATCGGGATATTTCAGGCTGCGGTCATGTCCAAGAAAGATCTCACCAAGTGTGCTTCACATTTCGCTGTGAACACGTCCCAACCTTAGAAATGAGGGACAGGCTTTCCCTTCTGATAACCCAGTAAGGCCCCAAGGTCTCTAAGCCTCAACAAATTATTGGGCAGGTCCCTTGGAAATAACATTTAAAGTTTTAGGTAGGGAAAAGACCCTAAGTGGGTTTGGGAAAGATGGAAATCCGACATGTGTACAACTTTCTTCATCACTAAATAACTTTTGCTGTAATAGATCTGCAAGTCACGCTACTGTGCGACCCTACCCGGTATTTGACCTACTGACTGATGGGTGAAGAGCAGTGTTCCCTCTAAGCTGAGTCGGTGTGAGCTAGCTCACAGTTTTTTAGCCTCCAGCTCACACATTCTTCTCTTAGCTCAGGAAGGGAGGGCTCCAGAGCAAACTAATTTATGCAGCAACCAGATCGCTCGCTCACAACTTTAATGCCAGTTGTTCACAAAGTAGAATTTTTGCTCACAAGACTCCGCAGCTTAGAAGGAGCATGGGTGGGGGGGATCTGCGCATGCGTCAACTCGATTAAGACGCTCCCAAAGCTGCCTCCCGAAGAAGTTTACTATTAAGCCGCCAAAAAGAAAGATAAACTTTGATAAACACCCTGAAACATCTGTGAAGGTGGAGGAGAACCAGAAAGGATTGGCTCCCAGCAAATTTCTGAGGTGAGAGACATCTGTTACCTTTGTACTCCCTAGAAGCGAGCCTGGTGAAAGACAGAGAAGGGAGAGGCATTGATAATGGCGACCAAAAAAGAACTGAAGGATTTAACTCAGCTCATTATCACCTTCGAACAGAATGTTAGGGGTGATATTAAAGCTCTTCAGAAAGACTTGAGACAAATGGCCTCAGAAATTAAGAGCATAAAAATTATGGCTGATAAGGCAGTTCAAAAGGCCAAACCTAATGAGGCTAAAATTAAGGAACTGACTAACAGATTAGCTTCTGTAAACGACCGTCAAAGGAGAAGAAACATTCGCCTATCAGGCATTCCTGAAGATAGCGCACAGAAAGACCTTGAAGGGAAGCTTGTTGAGTGGTTTCAACACTGTGGAATTAAAATAGAGCCAGAGGAAATTGAGAGAGCACATAGAGCCCTGCGACCAAGGCCAAGGCCGGGAGCAAAGCCAAGAGACGTTATTATGGCATTTGCAAGAGAGAAAATAAGGGATAATATTTATAAAACCCTAAAAGCACAGAAGGACTTGCAATTCAATGGATCTAAAGTGATCATAAGGCAGGACCTTTCTCCAGAAACGTTGCAGCAAAGAGCAATATTAAAACCTTACACTCAGAGGCTTTTTGATAATGGAATACTGTTCACATGGGGATACCCAGCGGTAATTTTGGTGTTCAGAGAAGGTAAACTGCTGCGTGCAAAAAACCCAGAAGAGGCAAGAAGAATGCTGGAGAGACTGGGAGTCAGTACGGCATCATTAGACCCAGAAAACTTGGAGGACCAAGAACGTGAGCTGCAGGAAAGCCTCAATAATACTCCAACCAGCAGTGAAGAAGAAGGAGAGTCGAGTCAGGCACTGCAAGGCAAGGCAAAGCGACTGAGAAAAGACACTAGTGGCTCTTAGGTTACATCTGGCATTGTATAATAAGGAGTTGTGTAGAGCTATAGAACTGGATTCATTTTATGTTTGATGTTATTTAAATGAATATATTAGGAATTAAGGAAGGTGGCTTATATTGGAACATTGAAATACAAATAACCTTGGCATTAAGGGAGGAAGAGATGGGAATGCGCTCCTCAATCAAGTGATGAAGAGGTCAGGTGGCATATGCCAATTGTATTCCCATCAAGGGAAGCTCTTCGGGAAGAGGGGAAGGGGATGGGGGTGACCACCAGAGTAAAAAAGGATGAAAATGAGCACACATATATGAAATTTTCAAATGAAAATGGTTGAGTCAATAAATTTACTTTCTTTGAATATAAATGGTTTGGCTTCAGAGTTAAAGAGGTACAGATTAAAAAAGATGATTAACAAACAGGGGATAAATATAGTATGCCTCCAGGAAACCCATAAAGGCAAAAAAGATAAAAAGCCTTTGCTAAATTCACCATTATGGGAAGTAAAGGGCGAAGCAAGAGGAACTAAGAAGGCAAGAGGAGTAGCGATCCTTACACGTTCTGATTTAAAAATGGAAATATTAGATCAAATATCTGACTCAGAAGGAAGATATGTTGTTATGAAATTTAAGTTGAATAACAAGATATTTACAATAGCTTCTATATATGCACCAAACATAGGGCAACTAAGATTCTTAAATAAGCTATTTCAAAGGTTACAGAATTTTTATGAGGGGGAGTTGATTGTGGCAGGAGATGTTAATTATGATCTTGAGAAAAGTAAAACTTTAAAGCTTAAAAAGTGGAAATTGAAGGATGTATTTACTTATGGGGGAAAACCCCACAACCTACATACTTTTCGAATAGATTTAAGACCTTTTCATACATAGATTACATTTTAATAAAGGAAACAAGCGAGATGGAGGTGGTGAAAACAGAAACTGAGCCTATATGGATTTCGGACCATGCCCCTCTGATAGCACAATTTAAATTAAGTGAAGAACAGAAAGAAAATATCTGGAAATTTAAGGCTAATATGCCATTAACAGAAAAAGATCGGATGGACTTAAGAAAAGATATAGAAATGTACTTTAGAGAGAATAGGGATTCAGCTACGAAAGAAGTGGTCTGGGACGCCGCTAAAGCAGTTATAAGGGGAGCCTATATAGCTAAAGAAATTAGAATTAATAGGGAAAACAATAAAGAAAGAAATAGGAAAGTAACTGAAATTAGACAAAAACAAAAGGAACTTCAGGAAAACTATAGTAGCAAGACTCAAGAAATTTTAAAAAAACTAAAAAAAGAGTTAGAGAATTTAGATTCCCTAGCTTTATGGAAAAAAGAAATACTAGTGAAAAATGAATATCAAAGAATTAATATCAATACAATGAAAAGAATGGCCAATTATCTAAAGGCAAGAAAGGAAAAGCAAACAATAGGATGTATTAAGGGAGATGGGGGGAAAGCTTTTTAAAAATAATTACATAAAAGAGGAATTTGCTAAATTTTATCAACAACTATTTAAATCTGGGGAAAATCAAAAAATTGATGAACAATTGGATAAGAAACTAACGAAAGAACAAAGCGAAAACTTAAATAAAGAAATTACAAGGCAGGAAATAGCAGAAGTAATAAAGGGCTTAAAAAATAGGAAATCACCTGGGCTGGACGGATTTACGGCGGAATACTATAAGGAAATGGCGGACCTGCTGATTCCAGAAATGCAAAGTGTATTTAATTATATATTAAAAGGGGGTAAAATGCCAGATTCATGGAAGAAAGCGGAAATAATGCCGATACTAAAACCACAGAGAGATCCTTTAGATGTAAATTCGTATAGACCAATTAGTTTAATGAACCAAGATTATAAAATCTTCACAAAAGTGTTAGCCAATAGACTGGAAAATATTCTGCCAAAATTAGTCAAGGAGGATCAATATGGCTTCGTTAAAAATAGATCTATAGCCCATCCTCTACGAAATATATTAAATGCCCTGTCTTGCAAAAATAAGAAAAATTTAACTTTATTAAAATTAGACGTATACAAGGCATTTGATACCTTAAATCATAATTATTTAATGCAGGTTTTGGAAAAATTTGAATTTAGTGGACCATACTTAAGTGCAATAAGGGAAATCTATAGGGGCGGTAAAGCAGTTATTAGGATAAATGGAGGGCATACCAGAGAAATTTTAATTCAGAAAGGAGTAAAGCAAGGCTGCCCACTATCCCCCATGCTATTTGCACTAGCAATGGAGCCTTTAGCAGATAGGATTCGAAATAGTGGCAGAATTCAGGGATTTCAAATAGCTAAGGAAGAACTTAAACTAAATCTTTTTGCGGATGATATTTTACTGACACTAACTAACCCATTGCAGGCAATAAGAGAATTGCTAGTTATTCTAGAGGATTTCAAACTAATTTTGGGGCTTGGCGTTAATATTAAGAAATCCGAAATAATGTTTCTTAATGTAGATAAGGATACTAAAAGAGAGATATTAGCCTTAACGGGGATGAAATCAGACGTTAGTAAAATTAAGTATTTGGGAGTATACCTTGACAAACATATAGAGAGGTTACAGAAAATCAATTATAGTAAGACTTGGTCAAAGATAATAAAGAAAATGAAGGAATGGAAGAATAAACATCTGAGCATTTTGGGGAAAATTTGAGCAGCAAAAATGTTTCTAATACCAAAGATGCTATACTTATTCCAGGTGCTTCCAATAGAAATTGATCAGAAAGTTATAGGGAAATGGGATGAAAGTATTAAAAGCTGGGTGTTTGGTAGGAAAAAAGCAAGAATATCAAAAAAATTGGTATATATGTCCCAAGATGATTTAGGATGGGGGCTACCATACTTACAAGCTTATTATGACGCATTCCAGTTGAAGGCATTAATGGAGTTAGAATGGAGGACGGAGGATAAATGGGTAAGATTTGAATCAGCAATCAATAAGGGGGTAGGCAGCAATGGAATCTACACTAGAGATTTGCAAAAGGAGATAGGAAAAGCAACAGGCCCAAGGAAAACAGCTTTGACGGTTTGGAAGAGGTGGAGGTCAATTTTACAGCCTCAGACTTCAAAGTGGACCCCACTTAAATATATTTGGGAGAAGGAGATGAATCCAAAATTTTGGGAAGCCCTTAAGGAGGAAGGCATAATTAGAGTCAAGGATATGTACAACTCACAAGGGAATCTCCTACCACTTCAGGAGCTGAGCCAAAAAATGGGAAAAAGTTATTGGCTACACTTAAGGGGACTATCCCATTTAATTAAACAAGATAAGTATATAGAAGCCATAAAAAGGGAAGACAACAACTTAGAAAATGTATTATATGTGGATGAAATAAGGAAAGGATTGGCAGGAAAAATTTACCTTGAATTGGTGAAAGATAAGGAGTTTATACTAAGAACCTTAAAAAACAAATGGAATAAAGAAAAACAAATAACTTCTGATGATGTCAATAAATTAATGGTGAATTTGAAGAAAATCAAATTAGAAAAGTACAGAGAGCTTGAAAAGAAGATAATTTTGAAGTGGTATAGAACCCCTGCCCAACTGGCATATATGATTAAAGGTATGAAACCTAACTGCTGGCACTGCAATGCGAAAGAAGGGTGGTACTCTCACCTATGGTGGGAATGCCCAAAGGTTATAGATTTTTGGGAAAAGGTACAGGGGAAGATAGTAGGGCTATGTAAGGTGGATCTTAAAATAGATGGAGATTTATTATTTATGGGCGTACTGGGAAACAATAACATCGAGAGACAAAATCAGGATATTTTCAAAGCAATGTTATTAGCTGCGCATGCTGTGATTGCATATGGTTGGAAGGAGAACTTAAAATGGTCTTTAGATAGATGGAACGAGTATTTATATGAATATATTCAGTCGGATATATTGGAATGTATGAAACAAGATAAGGCATGGGATGGAAAGATGAAGGAGATAAAAAAGAAATGGTCGGTATACTTTCAATGGGTAAATAATGGAGAAGCCAATCTCGCTATACTCGAAAAAATGGAAAAAATGTGCTCATGGTTAAAAATTTAAATGTGTAGGTATATGATGGTCACCTTGTGGGGGTGGGACAAAAAAGGGGGAAAATGTATCATAAGAGAACTGGGATTGTATTGTAATGTAATAATAATTTATGATGCAAATAAAAAATTAAAAAAAAAAAAAGAAGGAGCATGGGTGGAGTGTAGGGGTGTGCAATTTTTTTAATTGGTAGTTTTTTTTGGTTCAGGTATATTCAACCCCCCCAATTCAATATTAAAAAAAAAACAAAAACGGATCCCGATACTAGTTTGGTATTACAATCCGGGATTATTCGGGAATCCTGATTTTTTTCTGGTCCAATAGACCCAAGGGAAAAAATACCAGTTTAAAAAAAAGCGAACCCAAACCTGAGGCTGGCTTGGCTTCTCCTGCAGCACAGTTTAAACCATGCTGCTGAAGAAGCTGGCCTCAGGATCTGCTGTGCCACTTTAAACCGGACTGCACAGAAAGTCAGCCCCAAGCCGAGCCAGCGGGAACAGTCTGCTCCTCCTGAACCAGTTGATCCTCAGGCTGTCCTCTGAGGGCCTTTAAAGGGACCGCAGGAGAAGCCCAACAAACAGCTCAGAGGTGGGAGCAATCTTCTCCTTCCCGTCTACTGTTTTCGAATCCACCAGTAATTCCTGAATATATCTGGGATTTTCTCGGGATTTCTCCCCTAGTTTTCCAGAGAACACCCAGATACATTTGGGAAGCCGAAAAATAACCTGAAAAAATATCAATAAGGTATTCTTCGGGTTTATTTTCAGCTTGGGGAGATCCAAATGCACACTACTAGTGGAGAGAGATATCTTCAGATTGGCCTTGTAATCACTGCACCATATCGGCTATTCAAGAACTATTCTGTTTCTAGATGTTTACAACCCTCTAAGAAAGACACTCCCTTTTTGCAGCGTTGCATTGCTGTGTACCTTATCCTCCCCAGCTAAATAAGGAGAGTAGGGACGGGCATGAACTGGGAAAATGTGGTTTGGTTTGTGGTTCGTGGTGTGCCTAGTTTGTGAACCATGGACTGTCATGAACTTTTAGGCAGCAAAAAAAATGATTTGGTTTGTGAGATCCATGACCTGGTAGAACAGACCACCCCCTGTCATGCTAGAGACGTCAAACTTGCTGGGAATCTCTGCCTGCTTCTCTACCCGCCCTCCAAGTTTGGTGAGGATTGGATTTATGGGATCAGAGTTACAGCCCCCCAAAGAAGGTGTCCCCAGGAAAGTGCTTTCTGGGGAAATGACAGGGGCACGTTCAGGAGGTTCTTTCCCCCCCTCTGTCTGGGCTTTTCTCCACTACTCTTGTCAGTTTCAAATTACTTCCTTTGCCACTGTTTCTTTGTGTTCTTTACACAGAACTGCTTGTGCTGGACTTGCAAAATCCACCCACCTTCCCCCTGGCTTCGATTTCTTGTGACAGTGTGTTTTGAGATCAATCGGTTCGTTTAAGCTTGCATTGCCATGGTGTTACTGGATTCTGCTGGGCATTCTGTACACTGAACTGGTTGTACTGGGCTTGAAAAAATCCCCTCCCCTTTATTTTGTACTTCATGGGTTCTGTGGTTGGATATCAGCCCTCTTTTGCTTGCATTACTGCAGTTACAGGAACGAGTCAATGACACCAAACTCACAGGGAGACTTCTGCACACACCCCTTTGCTTTGAAGTTTGGTAAACATCTTGACTGAGAGGAGATAGTCTGTCTGGAAATCTATCCATTCACAAACTGCAACAACCCTCTAGGAACAGCCACTAAGTTTGTGGAAGGTTCATGCTGGCTGACCTGTCGCGAACTTGACTTCACAAACCATCCAAAATTCATGATGAACATTAGTTGAAGAGGCGGTTCATGTCCATCCCTAAAAGAGTTTCTAAACTTCATGAATTTCTTATGAACAGTGATCTCTATGAACCACTTGAGGAAGGAAATCTGCTCCCAAACCCTTCTCAGCTTTCCTAAAAGCTGACATTGACCTGTATGAGACACATTTTCGTGCCCATCAATGTCTTGTTTGAAGAAGAAGAAGAAGAAGAAGAAGTTGGATTTATACCCTGCCCTTCACTTGGAGTCTGAGCACAGATTACAATCTCCTTTCCCTTTCCCTCCCCACAGCAGATACCCTGTGAGGTAGGTGGGGCTCAGAGAGCTCTGAGGGAACTGCTCTTAAGAGAACAGCTCTGAGAGAACTGTGACTGCCCCAAGGTCACACCAGCAGCTGCATATGGAGGAGTGGGGAAATCAAACTCAGTTCTCCTAGATTAGAGTCCACACTCCTAACCCACTACGCCAAACACTGGCTCCCTCACCGATTCATACCTGAGGAATTTTGTAGGTGTTCAACAGGACCGAAACATCGATGGAGATATCAGACTCTGACCCTTCAAGAACTGCCAACAGATTATTCTTTCTCCCACATTTGTAATTTGGAATGGTTTCCTGGGCAGAGGGTAACAGGCCCAATACAGCATTATACGTCACCCTGGGGTGGACAGCGTTTTCATAGACAGTATAGCCCAGAGTGATATTATTGGGTAAGATCCTGGGATTCTCGTTGATCTCCTGAATGGCCAATGAGAAGGACAAAAGATGCCATTTCATCATTGGTTCCCTGCAACAAAATATACATGACATATTGTTTGGTGATGCCTTGCTCATGCCATAGCTTGTCCTTGCAGAAGCTGTTGTGGTATTCTACAGATTTTTCTTGTGGGTTCTGTGAATTTGTGGCAGCTAGGGAGGGGACCTGAGATGCCAGGCCCAAGACCTGGATGGTACACCACACAGCATCAGTTTGGGAAGTAACTGAATGCTAGGGTATGCGTGGAAGTGTGTAACTTCCTTTAAATACTGAAGCAGCTTTAGTTACTGCACGGTTAGGTTTTTCAGGGATGCCTAGTCAGGAAACAGGCCCGTAGCTATGGTGGGGCCTTTGGGGGCTCCGCCTCCTCAAGTGTGAGGCACGCCCCACAATAGCTGCTGCCCCCTCCCCCTCCCTCCCCTCCCGTGATATTAAAAGGGCCCTCCAGCTGATCAGCAGGCCCTTTACATGTTGCAGGAAGTGGGGGAGAGGGCGGCTGCCAGCTGCATGCCTTCCCTGAATTCTAAGCAGTAATTCTAAGCAGTGAATTTGCTGCTTAATGTTTAGGCACTAGCAGCCCCCCCTTGAAAAAGGGAAGGTGTGCGGCCGCCTCTCTCCCTCCCCCTCTCCCCTCCCCCTCCCCAGCTGCCCCACAAAATTTCCCCAAGCCCCACCAACCCAAAATTTCTGGCTATGGGGCTGTCAGGAAAGGGGGAATCACATATCCCCACATATAAACCCCATTCGATGCATTTATAAACCACTTAACCCACACACTGGTGTCCGGTGTTCTCATTGTAGGGGACTGGCACAAAGGATCATTTCTTTGCTTTCTTACATTCAGTCTTGAATGTGAAAATACCTCTTAAGCCAGAGATATCTCTGTTCAATTGTTTACCAGATGGCTCACATCAGAACCACAGATACTTTATTTTACATGTTATAGAACAGCAGCCCAGAACTTTATTTGCAATGACATGGAGGACATTGAAGATCTCAATGCTGTATGAGTCGATAATGAAGATTGTGGAATGTGCTGAAAGGGACCGATTGAGAAATATATGAAAAGGAAAAATGGAAGAGGAAGTTATGTAACTGTGGAGGGCATTTGACGACTGGCTAAAACGTAACTACTGAGAAAATAAGATTAAATGAAGAATAATAAGAGTGATGCATATAGTAGTTGTGAAGTTCTAATGAGAAGATTTGCATGCAGAATGTTAAATTGTATATATATATATATATTTCTGTATCTTTCCTTTCCCCTTCTTTCCCCTTTCCCTTTCTCTGTGCATAAACGAATAAAATTCTTTAAAAACACACACAGACACACACACAAATGGATCTTTGTGAAATACTCCTTAAAAAAAAAAAAAGATCTTTAAAGTGGTAACTGGCAGCCTGGTCAGCTGAAACTGACAGTCTGGTCAGATAATTTTCCCCCCCAGATGGAAGTCCTGTCGATGCCAACAGAAGTCACTCCCCACTAAGCGTGCGTTCGATTTGATTTTAATCCTCCCTAATCATGATGAGTACTTTCTGTCATTACAGAAGAAGACTTAAGAGGTCATTTGCTTCTCTTTGAGGGACAAGACTTTGCTGGAGGGTCCTTGTGGGTTGTTCATTTCTTGCTGCAATTACCTGCCTGCCTTTGGCTGTCAAAGAGCTCTTGGAGTGAGCGGACCAAAACCATTTCTTTCTTCTCCAGTTCGAGGGCACTTTCTTTGCATTGTTCCAGAACACTTTCCACTTCTGAAGAAGGGTGCATGCACACAAAAGCTCATACCTCGAACAAAACTTTGTTGGTCTTAAAGGTTCCCCTGGACTGCCTCGGGAAGTGGGGGATGCTCCTTCGCTGGACATTTTTAAGCGGAGGCTGGACAAGCATCTTTCGGGTATGCTGTAGGGCAATCTTTCGGCTACGCTCCTGCAGAGTGCAGGGGGTTGGATTAGATGACCCGCAAGGTCCCTTCCAACCCTACCGTTCTATGACCCTGTGATTCTACGGCTCAGACTTTGTTCTGCCTTTTCAGACCAACACAGCCAACCCACCTGAATCCACCCAAAGACACTTAGCAATATTTACTCAATATTAGCAGCTGCAGGAGAGCAAGGCAAGCAGCATGCTGACCTCTGTCAAGAAGAAAGAACCCAGAACTCTGTACCCATCGCATGCTTTCAAAAAGTTCACCAAGGACTGACTTACTCCTGCCGTTTCAGAAAGGGAGGCTCCCGGAAGGTTCGTAAGGTGATGTCAAAAACTACTGTAGTGACCAGTCCAGCGATGTGGTGATCTCCCGGCCGGAAGTGATTAAATGGCTCTATTTCATCCATCATCACCGTGCGTGGGCATTTGGGACTCACCACCTTGTAGGCTGTAAGAAGCTGCAGCAGAAGCACCTGCGGGATCATTTCTCCACCCGCTGGCTCCTTTCTCCTCCCCAGGGGCTGCTCTCAAGCTGAGGGAAGCTGCTGCAAGATCTGCTAGGAAGATTAAGGTTGCAGTCACTGGGGCAGCAGCATCTCCACTCAAATCAGATCAAAGGGTAATGATATCAGACTTCATACTGTGGGAGTCTCACCCCCAACACGGCTCATCCGATGAACTCGGTAGAAAAAGAGGCTTTTATGCACTGAAGTCTCCAGACCGGTTGCAGGGCATTACATCATCTCGCGCGTGCTTCCAGGGTTGATGTTTCCAAGCTGAACTTTGGAGAGATCCCTCGAGGTTTGGCAAGAGGGAGAATAAATCACCATGATTTTGGTAATCACAAGGTTAAGAATCTGCGGCATGCCGGTCTCTCTCTCTCTCTGGATTTGCACGCAGGTGCAGAGATGGAGAAAATTTGTTTGCGAGAACTCACCAAAGTTAAGCCACAGGGTGACTTGGGTAACGGAAGAAGTTTGGCCTAAGTTTCACTGAAGAACAACCTTTGGATGAAGGCTGCAGGAATGGCTGAAGCTTTAGCCAGGCCAATGGGAGACTATGCTAAACTCAGGTGGTCAATGCCTTCCGATGCTTTGTCGTGTCCCCCTTAGTCATCTGTTTTCTAAACTGAAAAGTCCTGATGGTTCAACCTGTTCAAGAGCCAGTTTGGTGTAGTGGTTAAGTGCGCGGACTCTAATCTGGGAGAACCTGGTTTGATCCCCCACTCCTCCACTTGCACCTGCTAAATGACTTTTGGCAAGCCGTAGTTCTGGCACAGGTGTTCTTGAAAAAGAGCAGTTTTTGTCAGAGCTCTCTCAGTCCCACCTACCTCACAGGGTGCCTGTTGTGGGGAGGGGAAGGGAGAGGAGGTTGTAAGCCGCTCTGAGACTCCTTTGAGTAGTGAAGGGCCGGGTATAAATCCAATCTCTTCTTCATCATCATCACTGGAAAGGCGTTTCTACCCATTCATTGTCTTAGATGTCTTGTCTTTTGATTTTAACTTTAAATACTTCACTGCAACTCCAAACTAGAAAGAAATAAAAGAAGCCTCCACACTTATCCAGGCCACCTTTACAGCTGTGGGACAGGAGCTGGTGAAAGGGGAAGGATTCCCCTTCCTCTCTTCATCTCCGTGACAGCAGTAGTGGGATGGGGCAATTGACCCTGGCAGTGGCCAATCAGTTTATTGAGGCTGGCTGAGGGGTGGAGCTTCCAGGCAGAACTGGAGACTCTGGTCCACCCTCCAAGAACTTTAGGGATGCCATCTGAAGCCGCTCGGCAGTTCGCACCAACTTCTGTGAGGTCAGGGTTGTGTTGGGGAGGATTGCTTGGATTTTGGTGGTGTAATGTATCCACTTGAAAATATGGGTTCGGGACAGCCATGTGCTCGGACTGGTTCTAACCGGTCCGTCATGCAGCCAGGTGAGGGGCCTGAGCTTCGCTCTGTAAGACAATGGACTGTAGGCTCCTAGCTCCCTTCCAATCGGGGAGCTGGGGATAACTCAATTACTGTAAATAGCGAATCACGGGATGAGATGGCAAGAATGAGATGGCAAAAATGAACATCGACATCTTGGGAATCAGCGAACTAAAGTGGACAGGAATGGGCAAATTTAACTCAGAAGACCATTATATCTACTACTGTGGCCAGTAATCCCGTAGAAAAAATGGTATGGCCTTTATAGTCAACAAGAGAGTGAGAAAGGCAGTATTGGGATACAATCTCAAAAATGACAGAATGATCTCGGTCCGAATCCAAGGCAAACCATTCAATATCACAGTAATCCTAGTCTATGCCCCAACCACTGCTGCAGAAGAGGCTGAAGTGGACCAGTTCTAGGAAGACCTACAACAGCTCATAGAACTAACACCAAAAAATGATGTCCTCATCATCATAGGGGACTGGACTGCTAAAGTACGAAATCAAAAGGTATCCGGAATAACAGACAAGTTTGGCCTTGGAGAACAAAATGAAGCAGGGCAAAGGCTAACAGAGTTTTGTCAAGAGAACACGCTGGTCATAGCAAACACCCTTTTCCAACAACCTAAGAGGCGTCTCTACACATGGACATCACCAGATGGGCAACACCGAAATCAGATTGACTATATAATTTGCAGTCAGATGGAGAAGCTCTATCCAGTCAGTAAAAACAAGACCTGGAGCTGACTGTGGCTCAGATCATGCAAAATTGCATGATTCAGACTTGCAAAATTCAGACTTAAATTGAAGAAAGTTGGGAAAACCTCAAGGCCATTCAGATTTGACCTAGATCGCATCCCCGATGAATATACAGTAGAGGTGAAGAATAGGTTTAAGGGACTAGATTTGATAGACAGAGTGCCTGAAGAACTCTGGACAGAGGTCTGTGACATTGTAAAGGAGGCAGCAATCACCGCCATCCGAAAGAAAAATAAATGCAAGAAAGCAAAGTGGCTGTCTGATAAGGCTTTACACATAGCAGAAGAAAGAAGGAAAGCTAAAGGCAACGGTGCAAAGGAAAGATTTGCCCAACTGAATGCAGATTTCCAAAGAACAGCAAGGAGAGATAAGGAGGCTTTCCTGAATGAACAATCCAAAGTAATAGAGGAAAACAATAGATTGGGAAGGACTAGAGATCTCTTCAAGAAAATTGGAGAAATCAAGGGAACGGTCCATGCAAAGCTGGCCATGATAAAGGACAAAAATGGTAGGGACCTAACAGAAGCAGAAGAGATTAGGAAAAGATGGCAAGAATACACAGAAGAACTATACAAGAAGGACCTCAATGTCCTTGACAACCACAATGGTATAATCACTGACCTCGAGCCAGACATCCTGGAAAGCGAAGTTAAATGGGCCTTAGAAAGCATTACTAACAACAAAGCTAGTGGAGGTGATGATATCCCAGCTGAGTTATTCAAAGTCTTAAAAGAAGATGCTGTTAAAATGCTGCACTCAATTTGGCAACAAATTTGGAAAACACAACGGTGGCCACAGGATTGGAAAAGGTCTGTTTACATTCCAATCCCAAAGAAGGGCAATGTCAAGGAATGTTCAAACTATCGCACAATTGCACTCATTTCACATGCTAGCAAGGTCATGCTCAAAATCCTACAAGCTAGGCTCCAACAGTACGTGGATAGAGAACTGTCAGAAGTACAAGCTGGGTTTCGAAGAGGTAGAGGAACTAGAGATCAAATTGCCAACATTCTCTGGATGATGGAGAAAGCAAGAGAGTACCAGAAAAACATCTACTTCTGCTTCATTGACTATGCTAAAGCCTTTGATTGTGTGGATCACAATAAATTATGGCAGGTTCTTAAAGAGATGGGAGTACCGGACCACCTCACATGTCTCCTGAGAAACCTGTATAAGAGTCAAGAAGCAACAGTTAGAACTGGATATGGAACAACTGATTGGTTTAGCATAGGAAAAGGAGTACGACAAGGATGTATATTGTCACCTTGCTTATTTAATTTATATGCAGAGTACATCATGCAAAATGCTGGCCTGGATGAATCACAAGCTGGATTTAAGATTACTGGGGAAAAGATCAATAACCTCAGATATGCAGACGATACCAAGAAGAGATTGGATTTATACCCCGCCCTTCAGTGCCCAAAGGCGTCTCAGAGCGGCTTACAAACTCCTTCCCCTTCCCCTTCCCACAACAGACACCCTGTGAGGTAGGTGGGGCTGAGAGAGCTCTTAACACAAACTGTCCTTGAGAGAGCAGCTGTGCCAGAGCTTGTGACTGACCCAAGGTCACATCAGCAGGTGCAAGTGGAGGAGTGGGGAATCAAACCCGGTTCTCCCAGATAAGAGTCCGCGCACTTAACCACTACACCAAACCGCAACTTAACCACTACACCTGAGATACTTCTCAGAGGAGTCCCAGGTGTTTTGGTGGAGCAGAGGGGAAGAAACGGTCCTGCAGGTATGAGGGACCCAGGCTGTGAGGGGCTTTGCATATGATGGCCAATCATTTCAATTAATCCTGATAAGAACCCCAGCTGAAGCAGAATCACCAAATAAGGTTTAACTGAGCAAACTTTTTGAGGGACTTGTTTCTTCTAGTACAATGCAATATTCAAGGGCAGACTTCAGATCTAATGTCAATAGAAAAAGAGGGACTGATTGATTTGATTTATTAGATTTCTACCCCACCCTCCCAGCCTTAGCAGACAACTTCTTAGAGATAATGATTTTTCTTAAAATCAAGCCTGCTCTTTTCATTAGGCAAGAATTTGATGAACAGGTGAAAGTTAATCCTGCAAGTACAGAAAAATGCATGCAATAAAAATCAGGTCTACAAACATTTCTCAAACTTAGCTAAGTACATAAGCATTACGATTCTCTAAGATTTAGGAAAGTCAGCTTGTCCGGAACTTACTTTGTTACTTTGTTGTTTTGGGACCATCTTTACCAGAACCCCGTCTTGCTATTAAGAACTCTGGTGACAGCTAGAGCGCCTGCATTTTATTGTATTGTTTAAATGATTGTTTTATCCTGTTTTTAGCTGTATTAACCTTGGAATACATGCCTCGTCTGTTAGCCGCCCTGAGCCTGCTTGGGGAGGGTGGGTTATAAATCTAAAAATAAATAAATAAAAGTGAATAAAGTAATTAATAATTTAATTAATAATTTCAATAAACAAACACATAAAACAAACAAGAAAATGAACATAAATCAAATAACGATACAAAATAGTCTAATAAGAAGAACAGATACAGATATTACATATAGGAGAAAAAGAGGAATGAGTATTACAAGTATAGTTTCTAAGATAACAGTTACTCCACAGAAAACACTATCAAAACCCGAATACAACCAAAGCGTTCGAGCCATTAAAAATAATATTATGATTTGCCATGTAATCTATTATAGGGTACCACTTTTCAACAAATTAGAATTCCTGGGGTACGTTTCCAATGGAACAAAAGATGAGTTATTTTTCCATTATAAATTGGTCCCCGATTGAGACACAATAGCTGTTTTGGCTGCCACTAAAAGAGATTAACTCCCTCATGGATCACTGCCTTGTCGTGACGAGGGGGCTTGCGTGGTTCGATGAGGCTGTGGGCTATGCCGTGGAGGGCCACCCAGGACGGACAGGCCACAGCAGAGAACTCAGACCAAGCGTGATCCCCTGGAGAAGGAAATGGCAACCCACTCCAGTATCTTTGCCAAGAAAACCCCATGGACAGTAACAAAAGGCTAAAAGATATGACGCCGGAAGATGAGCCCCTCAGGTCGGAAGGTGTCCAATATGCTACTGAGGAAGAGCAGAGGGCAAGTACGAGTAACCCCAGAAAGAGTGAAGCGGCTGGGCCAAAGCCGAAAGGACGCTCAGTTGTGGATGTGTCTGACGGTGAAAGGAAAGTTCGATGCTGCAAAGAACAATACTGCATAGGAACCTGGAATGTAAGATCTATGAATCAAGGTAAGCTTGACGTGGTCAAAAATGAGATGGCAAGAATGAACATTGACATCTTGGGAATCAGTGAACTAAAGTGGACAGGAATGGGCGAATTTAACTCAGAAGACCATTATATCTACTACTGTGGCCAGGAATCCCGTAGAAAAAATGGTGTGGCCTTTATAGTCAACAAGAGAGTGAGAAAGGCAGTATTGGGATACAATCTCAAAAATGACAGAATGATCTCGGTCCGAATCCAAGGCAAACCATTCAATATCACAGTAATCCAAGTCTATGCCCCAACCACTGCTGCAGAAGAGGCTGAAGTGGACCAGTTCTACGAAGACCTACAACAGCTCGTAGAACTAACACCAAAAAATGATGTCCTCATCATCATAGGGGACTGGAATGCTAAAGTAGGAAATCAAAAGGTAACTGGAATAACAGACAAGTTTGGCCTTGGAGAACAAAATGAAGCAGGGCAAAGGCTAACAGAGTTTTGTCAAGAGAACACGCTGGTCATAGCAAACACCCTTTTCCAACAACCTAAGAGGCGTCTCTACACATGGACATCACCAGATGGGCAACACCGAAATCAGATTGACTATATAATTTGCAGTCAAAGATGGAGAAGCTCTATCCAGTCAGTAAAAACAAGACCTGGAGCTGACTGTGGCTCAGATCATGAGCTACTCATTGCAAAATTCAGACTTAAATTGAAGAAAGTTGGGAAAACCACAAGGCCATTCAGATTTGACCTAGATCGCATCCCCGATGAATATACAGTAGAGGTGAAGAATAGGTTTAAGGGACTAGATTTGATAGACAGAGTGCCTGAAGAACTATGGACAGAGGTCCGTGACATTGTAAAGGAGGCAGCACTCACCGCCATCCCAAAGAAAAAGAAATGCAAAAAAGCAAAGTGGCTGTCTGATGAGGCTTTACGCATAGCAGAGGAAAGAAGGAAAGCTAAAGGCAATGGGGAAAAGGAAAGATTTGCCCAACTGAATGCAGATTTCCAGAGAACAGCAAGGAGAGATAAGGAGGCTTTCCTGAATGAACAATGCAGAGTAATAGAGGAAAACAATAGATTGGGAAGGACTAGAGATCTCTTCAAGAAAATTGGAGAAATCAAGGGAACGTTCCATGCAAAGCTGGCCATGATAAAGGACAAAAACGGTAGGGACCTAACAGAAGCAGAAGAGATTAGGAAAAGATGGCAAGAATACACAGAAGAACTATACAAGAAGGACCTCGATGTCCTTGACAACCACGATGGTATAATCACTGACCTCGAGCCAGACATCCTGGAAAGCGAAGTTAAATGGGCCTTAGAAAGCATTACTAACAACAAAGCTAGTGGAGGTGATGGTATCCCAGCTGAGTTATTCAAAGTCTTAAAAGAAGATGCTGTTAAAGTGCTGCTCTCAATTTGCCAACAAATTTGGAAAACACAACAGTGGCCACAGGATTGGAAAAGGTCAGTTTACATTCCAATCCCAAAGAAGGGCAACGTCAAGGAATGTTCAAACTATCGCACAATTGCACTCATTTCATACGCTAGCAAGGTCATGCTCAAAATCCTACAAGCTAGGCTCCAACAGTACGTGGATAGAGAACTGCCAGAAGTACAAGCTGGGTTTCGAAGAGGTAGAGGAACTAGAGATCAAATTGCCAACATTCTCTGGATGATGGAGAAAGCAAGAGAGTACCAGAAAAACATCTACTTCTGCTTCATTGACTATGCTAAAGCCTTTGATTGTGTGGATCACAATAAATTATGGCAGGTTCTTAAAGAGATGGGAGTACCAGACCACCTCACATGTCTCCTGAGAAACCTGTATAAGAGTCAAGAAGCAACAGTTAGAACCGGATATGGAACAACTGATTGGTTTAGCATAGGAAAAGGAGTACGACAAGGATGTATATTGTCACCTTGCTTATTTAATTTATATGCCGAGTACATCATGCGAAATGCTGGCCTGGATGAATCACAAGCTGGAGTTAAGATTGCTGGGGAAAAGATCAATAACCTCAGATATGCAGACGATACCACTCTGATGGTAGAAAGTGAAGAGGACCTAAAGAGCCTCTTGCTCAGGGTGAAAGAGGAGAGTGCAAAAGTGGGCTTGAAGCTCAACATCAAAAAAACTAAGATCATGGCATCTGGCCCCATCACTCCTTGGCAAATAGAAGGGGAAGTCGTAGAAGTAGCGACAGACTTCACGTTCCTAGGATCCCAGATCACTGCAGATGGTGACTGCAGCCATGAAATTAAAAGACGCCTGCTCCTTGGGAGGAAAGCGATGGCAAACCTAAACAGCATGATAAAAAGCAGAGACATCACCCTGCCAACAAAAGTCCTCATGGTCAAAGCAATGGTATTCCCCGTAGTAATGTATGGCTGCGAGAGTTGGACTATAAGGAAGGCTGAGCGCCGAAGAATAGATTCTTTTGAACTATGGTGCTGGAGAAGAATCTTGAGAGTCCCTTGGACTGCAAGGAGATCAAATCAGTCAATCCTAAAAGAAATCAACCCTGACTGTTCCCTGGAAGGCCAGATCCTGAAGCTGAAGCTCAAATACTTTGGCCACCAAATGAGAAGGGAGCATTCACTGGAGAAGACCCTGATGCTGGGAAAGATTGAAGGTCAAAGAAGAAGGGGACGGCAAAGGATGAGATGGTTAGACAGTGTCATCGATGCAACAAACATGAAACTGAGCAAACTTCAGCGGACAGCGGAAGACAGGAGGGCCTGGCGTAATCTGGTCCATGGGGTCGCGAAGAGTCGGACTCGACTGTGCGACTGAACAACAACAACAAAAGAGATTAAGTCCTTTCTGATAGGGAGTATAGATTAGTGGTGTGCACGAAAAAAAATCTGTATTTTTCAGGTTCAGATAAACCAACCCTGAAAAATATCGGTAAATACCGATATTCCCAAATCTCAATATCGGTATGATATTGGGGTTCAGGAAAAATTGGTACTGTGCTATGGAACAGATGGTCACAGATCCTACCAGGGGAGAGGCAATCCTGGATTTGGTCCTAAGTAACACCCAAGACCTGGTGAGAGATGTAAAAGTGATTGCACCGCTTGGGAACAGTGACCATAATGTCATTGGGTTGAACATTTGTACAAACAGGGAGTTGCCCAAAAAGACTAACGCAACCACTTTTAACTTTAAAAGGGGTAACTTCTCTGGTATGAGGGGACATGTGAGGAAGAAATTGAAAGGAAGAGTGGAAAAGGTCAAAAACATTGGGGAAGCTTGGAGACTATTTAAAAATACAATCCTAGAAGCTCAGAAAAAATATATACCACAGGTTAGGAAAGGCACAAATAGGTATAGAAAAAAGCCTGCAAGGTTAACAAATAAAGTAATGGAAGCTATAAAAGGTAAGAAGGATTCCTTTAAGCGGTGGAAAGCTAGTCTCAGTGAGGTTGATAAAAGGGAACACAGACTATGGCAAATAAAATGCAAGTCTGTGATCAGGCAAGCAAAAAGGGAATATGAGGAGCATATCGCAAAAAACACAAAGGCCAACAATAAAACTTTCTTCAAATACATTAGAAGTAGGAAGCCAGCCAGGGAGGCAGTGGGGCCCTTGGATGACCAAGGGGTAAAAGGAGTAGTGATGGATGATAGGGAAATGGATGAGAAGCTGAATGCATTTTTTGCCTCTGTCTTCACTGTGGAAGATGAGACGTGCTTGCCCAATCCAGAACCACCGATTTTGGGAGGGGTTTGAAAGACCTGAATCAGATTGCGGTGACAAGAGAGGAAGTCCTCCGACTGATGGACAATTCAAAAACTAATAAATCACCAGGCCCGGATGGCATTCATCAGAGAGTTCTGAAAGAACTCAAATGTGAACTTGTGGATCTCCTGACAAAAATATGTAATCTTTCTTTAAAATCTGCATCCATTCCTGAGGACTGGAAGGTAGCTAATGTCATTCCCATCTTTAAAAAGGGCTCCAGGGGAGATCCGGGAAATTACAGGCCAGTCAGTCTGACATCGATACTGGGTAAGTTGGTGGAAACTGTTATTAAGGAAAGAATTAGTAGGCACATTGATGAACAAAAACTATTGAGGCAGACTCAGCATGGGTTCTGTAAGGGAAGATCTTGTCTCACTGACCTGTTAGTGTTTTTTGAGGGAGTGAACAAACATGTGGACAAGGGGGACCCAATAGATATTATTTACCTTGGCTTCCGGAAAGCTTTTGATACAGTTCCTCATCAAAGGCTCCTCAGTAAGCTCAATAGTCATGGGATAAAAGGACAAGTCCTCTTGTGGATCAAAAACTGGCTTATAAATAGGAAACAGAGAGTGAGTATAAATGGGAAACTTTCTCAGTGGAGGGTGGTAAGCAGTGGGGTACCACAGGGATCAGTGCTCGGTCCGATGCTTTTTAACTTGTTTATTAACGATTTGGAATTGGGAGTAAGCAGTGAAGTGGCTAAATTTGCAGATGACACGAAGTTGTTCAGGGTGGTGAAAACCAGGGAGGATTGTGAGGCACTCCAAAGGAATCTGTCGAGGATGGGTGAGTGGGCGTCAACGTGGCAAATGGGGTTCAATGTGGCCAAGTGCAAAGTGATGCACATTGGAGCCAAAAATCCTAAATATAAATACACATTGATGGGGTCTGAACTGGTAGAGACGGACCAAGATAGAGATCTTGGAGTCATAGTGGATAACTCAATGAAAATGTCTAGACAATGTGTAACTGCAATAAAGAAGGCCAACACTATGCTGGGGATTATTAGGAAGGGAATTGAAAACAAATCAGCCAGTATCATCATGCCCCTGTATAAATCATTGGTGCGACCTCATTTGGAATACTGTGTACATTTCTGGTCGCCACATCTCAAAAAGGATATTATAGCATTGGAAAAAGTGCAGAGAAGGGCAACTATAATGAAAAAAGGGGTGGAACACCTTCCCTATGAATAAAGGTTAAAACGCTTGGGGCTCTTTAGCTTGGAGAAACGATGGCTGAGGGGTGACATGATCGAGGTTTATAAGATCATGAATGGGATTGAGCAGGTTGAGAAAGAAGTACTTTTCTCCCTTTCTCGTGGGCACTCCATGAAATTGCTGAGCGGTCAGGTTAGAACGGATAAAAGGAAGTACTTCTTCACCTAAAGAGTGATTAACATACGGAATTCACTGCCACAGGAGGTGGTGGCAGCTACAAGCGTGGACAGTTTCAAGAGGGAATTAGATAAACATATGGAGCAGAGGTCCATCGGTGGCTATTAGCCACAAGGTATGGATAGGAGATCTCAGTCTGGGGCAGGTGATGCCCTCTATTCTTCGTGCTGGGGGGGAAGCAGTGGGAGGGCTTCTGGTGTCCTGGCCCCACTGCTGTACCTCCTTGTGGCACCTGGTATTTTTGGCCGCTGTGTGACAGAGTGTTGGACTAGATGGGCCATTGGCCTGATTCAACATTGGCTTCTCTTATGTTCTTATGTACTGCCGAATATATTCAGCACTATTATACCCTATGGGGAAAGCCCCAATAGAGTATAATGGCACTGGAGTCTTTCCTTTCCCAGCTCCCTGCCTCAGGTCAGTTTCACTCCCCTTTGATCACCTGGGGAGTGAAATTGACCAGAGGAAGCAGCTGGGCAGCTGAGGAAGGGAGAACTCATGGGGGAGGCACATTTAAATGCCCCCACCCTTCCCCAGCCTGCCTGCTTCCCCAGGCGCTCCACAGGGGGGGCAATTTAAACTGCTTTCCCTCCAGAGATAGGCATCCCAGGGCACCCCGCAACTGCCTTCCCCCCAGGATCTTACTTCTTTGGCTGTGGGGGGGAGGAGGGAAGCCAAGGGAAGGAATTTTTTTGGAGGGCCCCCAGGGGATTTTTAATGCATTTTCTATAATCTTCCTCTTTCTCCTCTTCACCTACTGGACCGGCATGTAGAAATTCGCAAGCCTTTACAAAAGAGTCCATTTTTTCTTTCTTGTCTTTAAATTTGAAGAGGATGCCTTCTGGAAAACTCCTTTTGTAGGGGATATTATTTTTCTGTAGGAACAATGCCAAGTCTCTGAATTTCTTTCTCTTTTTCCTTACTTCAAATGGAATGTCCTTCAAAACTCTTATTTCTTTGTCTTTGATTTTCAGGATGACTCCACTTGTTGCTTTCAATATTTGATCTCTTAGTTGTCTCCTGGAGAATCTCACCACAATCTCACCGGGCAGAATATTCTTTCTTATATGATCAGAATATGGCCGATAGATCACATCTATTTCGTTTTGTATATAATCCGCTTTTAAATCTGCAGCTGGCCCCAATGCATCGCACATAATTTGCTTCAAGTCTTCTCCTTTTGCTTCAGGGACCCCCTGAAATCTTAAGACATAGCTTGCCTTTTCCATTTCCAGCTGTAAAAGTTGAGCCTCATTAGTTGCTTTCTTTTTTTCCGTCACCTGCATTTGTTTTTTTAAGCTTCTGTGTATCGGCAGCCACTTCTTTAAGCTCTTGCTCCATTTTCTTTGTCTTTTTAGTAGTTTCATTCAACTGGCTTTGTTGTGCATCGAATTTATTGTGAAGCGATGTCATTTGTTCCAGCATAGGGCGCAAAGCCTCAGTCAGCATATTTTGGAAGTCTATGGTAGTGTCCTGTCTAGGGACAGAGCTCGCTGGACTGGCATTTCTGGCAGGGAACTTCAGTTTCGATTGTTTGTCCTTCTCCTTCCTCCTCAGAGGTGCCATATTTGAGAGATTGTTTACTTATTAGAAAAAGTTATCAAAGTCCCACGATCCTTTAGCAACACCTGGTAAGTTCTCAAAAGATACTTATTATAGTCCTGTTTCGCTTTATATTCCGCCCCCCCTTGTATCTTCATTTAAAAGTTCAGCTTTTTTTCCTTTCAAGGGAGGGTTCCCCCACCTGGGTTTATTAAGGGGAGGCTTTTAGCTCTTTTCCTGGTGTTTCACTTAAAAGTCACTCACATTTCGCATAGAAATCGCCTTTCACGATTTACTTGGCCACTGTGTGACAGAGTGTTGGACTGGATGGGCCATTGGCCTTTTTCAACATTGATTTCTGTTATGTTCTTATGTTCTTATGTTAAGCTGCTCACTGCCAAAGTCCAGCCGATCCTCTCCGATACGATCCTGACCTCACAGAAGTTGGAGTGAACTGCTGAGAGGCTTCAGGTGGCATCCCCTAAAGTTCTTGGAGGGTGGACCTGAGTCTCCAGTTCTGCCCAGAAGCTCCACCCCTCAGTCAGCCTAAATAAACTGATTGGCCGCTGCCAGGGTCAATTGCCACATCCCGTCACTGCTGTCAAAGAGGTGAAGAGAGGAAGGGGAATCCTTCCCCTTTTGCCAGCTCCTGTCCCACAGCTGTAAAGGTGGCCTGGATAAGTGTGGGGGCTTCTTTTATTTCTTTCTCCTTTGGAGTTGCAGTGAAGAATTTAAAGTTAAAACCAAAAGACAAGGCACCTAAGACAATGAATGGGTAGAAAAGCCTTTCCAGTGATGATGATGATGATGATGAAGAAGAAGAAGAGATTGGATTTATACCCGGCCCTTCACTACCCAAGGGAGTCTCAGAGTGGCTTACAAACTCCTTTCCCTTCCCCTCCCCACAACAGACACCCTGTGAGGTAGGTGGGGCTGAGAGAGCTCTGGCTGAAACAGCTCTTTTTCAAGAACAGCTTTGCCAGAACTATGGCTTGCCCAAGGTCATCCAGCAGGTGGAAGTGGAGGAGTGGGGAATCAAACCTAGTTCTCCCAGATTAGAGTCCACACACCTAACCACTACAGCAAACTGGCTCTTGAACAAGTTGAACAGTCAGGATTTTTCAGTTTAGAAAACAGATGACTAAGGGGGACATGACAAAGCATGGGAAGGCATTGACCACCTGAGTTTAGCATAGTCTCCCACTGGCCTGGCTAAAGCTTCAACCATTCCTGCAACCTTCATCCAAAGGTTGCTCTTCAGTGAAACTTAGGCCAAACTTTCATGTTCCTTCCGTTACCCAAGTCACCCTATGCCTTCACTTTGGTGAGTTCTTGCAAACAAATTTTCTCCGTCTCTGCACCTGCGTGCAAATCCAGAGAGAGAGAGACCGGCATGTCGCAGATTCTTAACCTTGTGATTACCAAAATCATGGTGATTTATTCTCCCTCTTGACAAACCTCGGGGGATCTCTCCCAAGTTCAGCTTGGAAAAATCAAACCTGGAAGCACGCGTAAGATGATGTAATATCTTACAACCGGTCTGGAGACGTCGGTGCATAAAAGCCTCTTTTTCTACCGAGTTCATCGGATGAGCTGTGTTGGGGGTGAGACTCCCACAGTATGAAGTCTGATATCATTACCTTTCGATCTGATTTGAGCGGAGATGCTGCTGCCCCAGTGACTGCAGCCTTAATCTTCCTAGCAGATCTTGCAGCAGCTTACCTCAGCTTGAGAGCAGGCCCTGGGGAGGAGAAAGGAGCCAGCGGGTGGAGAAATGATCTCGCAGGTGCTTCTGCTGCAGCTTCTTACAGCCTACAAGGTGGGGAGTCCCAAATGCCCACCGACGGTGGCGATGGATGAAATAGAGCCATTTAATCACTTCCGGCCGGGAGACCACCTCATCGCTGGACTGGTCACTGCAGTAGTTGCTGACCTCACCTTACGAACCTTCCGGGAGCCTCCCTTCTTGAAACGGCAGGAGTAAGTCAGTCCTTGGTGAACTTTTTGAAAGCATGCGATGGGTACAGAGTTCTGGGGTCTTTCTTATTGACAGAGGTCAGCATGCTGCTTGCCTTGCTCTCCTGCAGCTGCTAACATTGAGTAAATATTGCTAAGTGTCTTTGGGTGGATTCAGGTGGGTTGGCTGTGTTGGTCTGAAATGGCAGAACAAACTCAGAGCCATAGAATCACAGGGTCATAGAATGTTAGGGTTGGAAGGGACCTTGCGGGTCATCTAGTCCAACCCCTGCACTCTGCAGGAGCGTAGCCGAAAGATAGCCCTACAGCATACCCGAAAGATGCTTGTCCAGCCTCCGCTTAAAAATGTCCAGCGAAGGAGCATCCCCCACTTCCCGAGGCAGTCCAGGGGAACCTTTAAGACCAACAAAGTTTTGTTCGAGGTATGAGCTTTTGTGTGCATGCACCCTTCTTCAGAAGTGGAAAGTGTTCTGGAACAATGCACCTTAGAAAGTGCCCTCGAACTGGAGAAGAAAGAAATGGTTTTGGTCCGCTCACTCCAAGAGCTCTTTGACAGCCAAAGGCAGGCAGGTAATTGCAGCAAGAAATGAACAACCCGCAAGGACCCTCCAGCAAAGTCTTGTCCCTCATGGAGAAGCAAATGACCTCTTAAGCCTCCTTCTGTAATGACAGGAAGCACTCATCATGATTAGGTAGGATTAAAATCAAATCGAACGCATGCTTAGTGGGGAATAACTTCTGTTGGCATCGACAGGACTTCCATCTGGGGGGAAAAATTATCTGACCAAACTGTCAGTTTCAGCTGATCAGACTGCCAGTTACCACTTTAAAGATCTTTTTTTTTTTAGGAGTATTTCACAAAGATCCTTTTATTAGTTTATGCATTAGTTTATATAAAAATCCAATTTAACATTCTGCATGCAAATCTTCTCATTAGAGCTTCACAACGACTATATCCATCATTCTTATTATTCTTCATTTAATCTTATTTTCTCAGTACTTAAGTTCCAGCCAGTCGTCAAATGCCCTCCACAGTCCCATAACTTCCTCTTCCATTTTTCCTTTTCATATATTTCTCAATCGGTCCCTTTCAGCACATTCCACAATCTTCATTATCGACTCATACAGCGTTGGAATCTGCAATGTCCTCCATGTCATTGCAAATAGAAGTTCTGCCTGCTGTTCTATAACATGTAAAATAAAGTATCTATGGTTCTGATGTAAGCCATCTGGTAAACAATTGAACAGAGATATCTCTGGCTTAAGAGATATTTTCACATTCAAGACTGACTGTAAGAAAGCAAAGAAATGATCCTTTGTGCCAGTCCCCTACAATGAGAACACATAAGAACATAAGAGAAGCCAGTGTTGAATCAGGCCAACGGCCCATCTAGTCCAACAGTCTGTCACACAGCGGCCAAAATATACCAGGTGCCATCAGGAGGTCCAGCACTGGGGCCAGGACACCAGAAGCCCTCCCACTGCTGCCCCCTCCAGCACCAAGAATAGAGTGCATCACCTGCCCCAGACTGAGAATTCCCATCTATAGTAAAGGTAAAGGTAAAGGTTCCCTTGCTCGAAAGCCAGTCGAATCCGACTCTAGGGTTGCGGTGCTCATCTCCGTTTCAAAGCCGAAGAGCCAGCGCTGTCCGAAGACGTTTCCGTGGTCATGTGGCCAGCATGACTAAACACCAAGGCTCACGGAACGCTGTTACCTTCCCACTGAAGTGGTACCTATTTATCTACTTGCAATTTCTTGCTTTCGAACTGCTAGGTTGGCAGGAGCTGGAACTAGAGACGGGAGCTCACCCCATCCTGCGGCACCCGGGTCTCGAACTGCTGAACTACTGACCTTCCACAGCCTGCAGTTCAGTGTCTTAACCACTTGAGCCACCGCAGCTCCATCTATACCCTGTGGCTAATAGCCACTGATGGACTTCTGCTCCATATGTTTATCTAATTCCCTCTTGAAACAGTCCATGCTTGCAGCTGCCACCACCTCCTGTGGCAGTGAATTCCATATGTTAATCACTCTTTGGGTGAAGAAGTATTTCCTTTTATCTGTTCTAACCCGACTGCTCAGCAATTTCATGGAGTGCCCACAAGTTCTTGTATTGTGAGAAAGGGAGAAAAGTACTTCTTTCTCAACCTGCTCAATCCCATTCATAATCTTTTAAACCTCGATCATGTCACCTCTCAGCCGTCGTTTCTCCAAGCTAAAGAGCCCCAAGCATTTTAACCTTTCTTCACAGGGAAGGTGTTCCAACCCTTTTATCATTCTAGTTGCTCTTCTCTGCACTTTTTCCAATGCTATAATATCCTTTTTGAGATGTGGTGATCAGAACTGTACACAGTATTCCAAATGAGGTCGCACCAATGATTTGTACAGGGGCATGATGACCAGACACCAGTGTGTGGGTTAAGTGGTTTATAAATGCATCGAATGGGGTTTATATGTGGGGATATGTGATTCCCCCCTTTCCTGACAGCCCCATAGCCAGAAATTTTGGGTTGGTGGGGCTTGGGGAAATTTTGTGGGGCAGCTGGGGAGGGGGAGGGGAGAGGGGGAGGGAGAGAGGCGGCAGCACACCTTCCCTTTTTCAAGGGGGGGCTGCTAGTGTCTAAACATTAAGCAGCAAATTCACTGCTTAGAGTTCAGGGAAAGCATGCAGCTGGCAGCCACCCCTCTCCCTAACCTCCTGCAAGATCTAAAGGGCCTGCTGATCAGCTGGAGGGCCCTTTTAATATCACAGGAGGGGAGGGAGGGGGTTGGGGCAGCAGCTTTTGTGGGGCAAGTCTCACACTTGAGGGGGCGGAGCCCCCAATGCCCCACCATAGCTAGGGGCCTCTTTCCTGACTAGGCATCCCTGAAAAACCTAACCGTGCAGCAACTAAAGTTGCTCCAGTATTTAAAAGAAGTTACACACTTCCATGCATACCCTAGCGTTCAGTTACTGCCCAATCTGATGCTGTGTGGTTTACCATCCATGTGCTGGGACTGGCATCTCAGGTCCCCTCCCTAGCTGCCAGAAATTCACAGCACCCAGACAAGGAAAATCTCAGCAGAGTACCACAACAGCTTCTGCAAGGACAAGCTATGGCATGAGCAAGGCGTCACCAGACAATATGTCATGTATATTTTGTTGCAGGGAACCAAGGATGACATGGCATCTTTTGTCCTTCTCATTGGCCATTCAGGAGATCAACGAGAATCCCAGGATCTTACCCAATAATATCACTCTGGGCTACACTGTCTATGAGAACGCTGTCCACCCCAGGGTGACGTATAATGCTGTATTGGGCCTGTTACCCTCTGCCCAGGAAACCATTCCAAATTACAAATGTGGGAGGAGGAATAATCTGTTGGCTGTTCTTGAAGGGTCAGAGTCTGATATCTCCATCGATGTTTCGGTCCTGTTGAACACCTACAAAATTCCTCAGGTATGAATCGGTGAGGGGGCCAATGTTTGGTGTAGTGGGTTAGGAGTGTGGACTCTAATCTGGGAGAACTGAGTTTGATTTCCCCACTCCTCCATATGCAGCTGCTGGTGTGACCATGGGGCAGTCGCAGTTCTCTCAGAGCTGTTCTCTTAAGAGCAGTTCTCTCTGAGCTCTCTGGGCCCCACCTACCTCACAGGGTATCTGCTGTGGGGAGGGGAAGGGAAAGAAAATCGTAAGCTGTGCTCAGACTCCAAGTGAAGGGCAGGCTATAATTCCAACTTCTTCTTCTTCTTCTTCTTCTTCTTCTTCTTCTTCTTCTTCTTCTTCTTCTTCTTCTTCTTCTTCTTCTTCTTCTTCTTCTTCTTCTTCTTCTTCTTCTTCTTCTTCTTCTTCTTCTTCTTCTTCTTCTTCTAACAAGACATTGATGGGCACCAAAATGTGTCTCATACAGGTCAATGTCAGCTTTTAGGAAAGCTGAGAAGGGTTTGGGAGCAGATTTCCTTCCTCTAGTGGTTCATAGAGATCACTGTTCATAAGAAATTCATGAAGTTTAGAAACTCTTTTAGAGATGGACATGAACCGCTTCTTCAACTAATGTTCATCATGAATTTTGGATGGTTTGTGAAGTCAAGTTCGTGACAGGTCAGCCAGCATGAACCTTCCACAAACTTAGTGGCTGTTCCTAGAGGGTTGTTGCAGTTTGTGAATGGATAGATTTCCAGACAGACTATCTCCTCTCAGTCAAGATGTTTACCAAACTTCAAAGCAAAGGGGTGTGTGCAGAAGTCTCCCTGTGAGTTTGGTGTCATTGACTCGTTCCTGTAACTGCAGTAATGCAAGCAAAAGAGGGCTGATATCCAACCACAGAACCCATGAAGTACAAAATAAAGGAGGGAGGGGATTTTTTCAAGCCCAGTACAACCAGTTCAGTGTACAGAATGCCCAGCAGAATCCAGTACCACCATGGCAATGCAAGTTTGAAAGAACCGATTGATCTCAAAACACACTGTCACAAAAAATCGAAGCCGGGGGGAAGGTGGGTGGATTTTGCAAGTCCAGCACAAGCAGTTCAGTGTACAGAACAAAAGGAACAGTGGCAAAGGAAGTAATTTGAAACTGACAAGAGCAGTGGAGAAATGCCCAGGCAAAGGGGGGAAAGAACCTCCTGAATGTGCCCCTGTCATTTCCCCAGAAAGCACTTTCCTGGGGACACCTTCTTTGGGGGGCTGTAACTCAGATCCCGTAAATCCAATCCTCACCAAAGTTGGAGGGTGGGTAGAGGAGAATCAGGCAGAGATTCCCAGGAGGTTTGGTGTCTCTAGCATACCGCCCCCCCCCGTTCTACCAGGTCATGGATCTCACAAACCAATTTGTTTGCTGCCTAAAAGTTCATGACAGTCCATGGTTCACAAACTAGGCACACCACGAACCACAAACCAAACCACATTTTCCCAGTTCATTCCCGTCCCTACTCTCTCTATTTAGCTGGGGAGGATAAGGTACACAGCAATGCAACGCTGCAAAAAGGGAGTGTCTTTCTTAAAGGGTTGTAAACATCTAGAAACAGAATAGTTCTCGAACAGCCATTATGGTGCAGTGATTACAAGGCCAATCGGAGGACATCTCTCTTCACTAGGAGTGTGCTTTCGATCTCCCCAAGCTGAAAATAAACCAGAAGAATACCTTATTGATATTTTTTCAGGTTATTTTTCGGCTTCCCAAATGTATCTGGATGTTCTCTGGAAAACTGGGGGGGAAATCGCGAGAAAATCCCAAATATATTCAGGAATTACTGGTAGATTTGAAAACAGTAGACGGGGAGGAGAAGATTGCTCCCACCTCTGAGCTGTTTGTTGGGCTTCTCCTGCAGTCCCTTTAAAGGCCCTCAGAGGACAGCCTGAGGATCAGCTGGTTCGGGAGGAGCAGACTGTTCCCAGTGGCTTGGCTTGGGGCTGGCTTTTTGTGCAGTCCGGTTTAAAGAGGCACAGCAGATCCTGGGGCCAGCTTCTCCAGCTGCGTGGTTTAAACTGTGCTGCAGGGGAAGCCAAGCCAGTCCCAGGATTGGGCTGGTATTTTTCTTCTTGGGTCTATTGGACCAGAAAAAATTCAGGATTCCCAAAAAATCCCGGATTGTAATACCATACTAGTATCGGGATCCGGGTTTTGTTTTGTTTTTTTAAATATTGAAGGGGGAGGGGTCAAATATACCTGAACCAAAAAATACCAATTAAAAAAATTGCACACCCTTACTCTCCACCCATGCTCCCTCTAAGCTGCGGAGTCTTGTGAGCAGAAATTCTACTTTGTGAACGACTGGCAAAAATTCTACTTTGTGAACGAGTGGCATTGTGAATGACTGTGAGCGAATGATCTGGCTGCTGCGTAAATTAGTTTGCTCTGGAGCCCTCCCTTCCTGAGCTGAGACAAAAATGTGTGAGCTGGAGGCTAAAAAACTGTGAGCTATCTCACACCGACTCATATTAGAGGGAACACTGTTCTCCACCCATCAGTCAGTAGGTCAAATACCCGGTAGGGTGGCAGAGTAGAGTGACTTGTAGATCTATTTCAGCAAAAGTTATTTAGTGATGAAGAAAGTTGTACACATGTCGGATTTGCATCTTTCCCAAACCCACTAGGGTCTTTTCCCTATCTAATACTTTAAATCTTATTTCCAAGGGACCTGCCCAATAATTTGTTGAGGCTTAGAGACCTTGGGGCCTTACTGGGTCATCAGAAGGGAAACCCTGTCCCTCATTTCTAAGGTTGGGACATGTTCACAGTGAAAGGTGAAGCACACTTGGTGAGATCTTTCTTGGACATGACCGCAGCCTGAAATATCCCGATCCATCCAAGGGGTTTCTTTTATTGTTATAACGGCATACGAGACATTTTGCTATTTTTTGCCTTTTTAAAAAAAATTGAAGGCATCCAAATGTAATTTTCCCCCATTAGGTCAGCCACGGTGGTCATTTGGCAGTTCTGAAGGATAGAACTCGGTTCCCTTTCTTCTACCAAATGGCCCCCCCAGAAGAACCCCAGTACTTGGGAATTGTCCAACTGCTCCTGCATTTCCGATGGACGTGGGTTGGGCTCTTTGCTCCAGAGAATGACAACGGGGACAAGTTCAGGAGCACCTTGGCGGCAATTATGCTCCAGAGCGGCATTTGTGTCGCCTTCTCACAGAGCATCGCAGAAATGGGCATCTATTTTTCTGTTTTGTCAATGGAAAGAATACGCCTCATGGATTCATTGCTCCGTCACAGCCAAGTCAATGTTTTTGTTCTCTATGGAGATGGTATATCTGTAATGACTCTTGAAATAGTCGCGCAAGCGGTAGAACGGAGCAGCAAAGCTCCCATTGGTAAAGTTTGGATCACAGCCCTTTTGTTGGACTCTCTCTTCAGCCTGGCAAATTATCAGTTTCCCTCTGCGGTCATAATGCCTGGATCGCTCTCCTTCACAACACGGACAAAGAGAAAGATGCTGTATCACCACCCACAAGCATTTAACCCTCTTCTCATGGAGTTTATGGAGCAGGCATTTGATTCTTTGTGCTCAAAGCCTGTTTTGTCTGTGAGAGGCCAGCTGAGATACAGAGAGAAGGAGAGGCTGGAGGCCAGGCCCTGGGAGGTCCTGAAAGAACATCTGCCTCCCAGGGCCTACAATATTTACACCTCTCTCTGGGCAGTGGCTCATGCTTTGTATCCGGCACACTCGTACAGATCTGAGCGGATGTTGAGGCTGCGTGGGGACAGGCTGGAAAATGACCAAATACAACCTTGGCAGGTATCCATTTCCCCTGGATTAAGAATAGAAGGAGGAGGAGATTGGATTTATACCCCGCCCTTCATTTGGAGACTCAGAGGGGTTTACAAACTCCTTTCCCCTCCCCTCCCCACAACAGACACCCTGTGAGATAGGTGGGGCTGAGAGAGCTCTGGCAGAAACTGCTCTTTTTCAAGAACAGCTCTGACAGAACTATGGCTTGCCCAAGGTCATCCAGCAACTGCAAGCGAAGGCGTGGGGAATCGAACCCAGTTCTCCCAGATTAGAGTCTGTGCACTTAACCACTACACCAAACTGGCTTTTCTTTTCCTTTGGAATAGTTATTGTGTATCCGGACTGAGGGGGTTGTGAGATGTTTTTCAGATTTCTGACGCAAATTCAGTTTCTGAGTTTGGGACTCAAGATCCTTAGTAAGGTCAACAGGAAGGCCATGGAGCCTATGAGCTTCTGCATTGTATGGCAACCATATATAGAAGGCTGAATAGATTTACAGGAGGCAGAAAGTAGACAATTTTAATGAACTGGACTGCAGGTGTCAAAACGGTGCTGCTGGATTCTAGGTGTTCCATTATATAGTCCACAGCCGAGGAGAGAGGCATGTTGGCCTGGGCACATTCTAACAGGATCACACCTATCTCCTCTTCCCAGAGCTGAAGCCACCTAAAGGATGAGGTTGCTAGTTAGAACAGATCCCTCCCTCCCTTCTGGGCCACACAGTGGCTGAGTTCAGACTGGCAATTTGAAGCGGGAGGGAGTCATTGCAAAAAAGACCCAGAACAAACTGTTCCAGGTTTTCCCGGTCACTCTGCATGGATTGAAGCGGGAGCATACTGGGAGGAGGCACAAGGGAGCGTTCTGACTGCTGGTCAGGAGACGTGGCTGTAAACAGTTTTTTCTTGGTAATTCGGCTATGTGCGCATGTGCGCACATGCTCTCAAGTGCATAAGCACATCAGGGCAATTTGGGGAGGATCCTGTTGCGCTGGCACCACATTGTGCGGTAGAGCAGAGCACATCCAATCATATCGCTGCTGCCTTTCCAAGGCAATCAAGTGCACCTTATGCGCGGAAACACCCGGCAGACATTATCACTGCGGGTTGTTCCCGGCTTTTCGGGTTAGCATTCACACTTCCCTGAAGTGGAAGTGGGATAAAGGCACTCTCCAGGATTTGCTACCACTTTCACCAGTTATCTTTTAAATGCGGGAGCGAAGCGGTACACGACAGGTTGACTACGGGTGGGGAATGCCAGACAGATGTGCCTGTGTGAACGGCCCTGTTAATCCGCTTGTGAAATGTTGCTCACACGTGGCTATAGTGGGGCAAGCTGCCAGTCTGAACTCAGCCAGTGTATTTGATATTTGAGATGCTATTGTAGGAAGGGCGTTTATGACTTTCTAGCAAAAAATCCTGCCCTACAGCGAGAGGAGGGGCTCTGAATGCTAACACGAATAGATGATAAATATACTTTCAGTATCTAAATAAAATAAAACTGGAAATGTAAGGACAAAGCCATAGCTACTGTAAATTCATAAAAACAAGTCTCCTGTGTTTTGAGTCCTGCTGTTCTCTTTGTGATTCTAGCTCCATCCTTTCCTGAGAAACTTCCAGTTCACCAACATTTCCCTGGATGGGGAGAATTTGGGTGAGAACAGAGACCTGGCAGCTGGCTTAGATGTTGTGAACATGGTGACATCACGCAACGGGTCCACCTGGAGTGTGAAGGTCGGGAGTCTGGAAAGACAGATGTCCGGAGAGATAAAGTTCACCATTGAGCAGGATGCTATTGTGTGGCCCAGGTGGTATAAGCAGGTGGGAGGAAATCCATTAATTTATTTTTTAAAAATTAGGAAGACAGTAGGGATAAAGAAAAGAAAAGGGAAAGGAAAAAGAGAGTTATACAATATAATTGCATTTGTTGAGGGAAATCATGTAGTACAAAACGTATAAGGCAGAAAATATTTTCCCTAACATCCCCTTCATTATAATTTTTAAGGTATTATCTATAAAATACAATAGTTCTTACTTCTGTTAGGATACAATTGTATTCAACATTTTAAGTTTCAGACTTCGTAACTACATAACTACATAACTAACTTCAGACAAATAATCTATTTTGACTATATAATTTGTTTCAACATTACTACGTATTCAGTATGACATATTTTGCCACTTCTACATATTTATTAGAACCTTTAACAGACAAGTAATGGATCATAAGAACATAAGAGAAGCCAATGTTGGATCAGGCCAATGGCCCATCTAGTCCAACACTCTGTCACACAGTGGCCAAAAATACCAGGTGCCAACAGGAGGTCCAGCAGTGGGTTCAGGACACTAGGAGCCTGCTATGCCTTCCCCCAAACACCAAGAATACATAGCATCCCTTTCCCCAGACTGAGCGTTCCTATCTATACCTTGTGGCTAATAGCCACTGATGGACTTCTGCTCCATATGCTTTATCTAATTTCCTCTTGAAGCCATCCATGCTTGTAGCTGCTGCCACCTCCTGTGGCAGTGAATTCCATGCAAAAGACAGTCTATTATGTATCTCATATCAAGAACCCACCCATTAGTATTTGAGATATTACATTTAAAACAGATTTTAATTCTACTTCTATTCTACTTCTTTAATTCTACTTCTATTTTATTACCATACATTTGTATATAATATTTTAGACTGCTTCTCATTTGTCACCTGCTAGCATAGTACACTTAATACATACTCCATCTCTCCTCAAATTTTGTAATTGACCTGTTTCTCAAATAGGTTTTTAATTTTGCCGTTACTGCATATTCAGCAAGTTTATTTTCCCATTCTTCTAAACGTGGACAGACGTCTAGTTTCTGTTTTGCTGCATAAATAGTTCTAACTGCTGACACCATGTATTTCACTATCGCTTCTAAAATTCTTATTAATTTGTTAGGCAGAACACCACATCACATATTCTTGGCCTCTGTTGGGTATTTAACCTTTAATACATTTGGCATTTTTCAGTGTATTTTTGGTGTATTTCTTTCCAATATTTTTTGTTTTTTTACAAGTCCATTAATTTCATTTTAATCCTTTCAAATTCCAGATGAAACAATAGTGAAAGTCTTATGAATCTTTAATTTTTTTTAAAGCCACCAAGGAAGCTAGCTGTAAGCACAAGAAATTACACGTTTGGTGTAGTGGTTAAGTACGCGAACTCTAATCTGGGAGAACTGGGTTTGATTCCCTACTCCTTCACTTGCAGCTGCTGGATGACCTTGGACAAGTGGTAGTTCTGTCAGAGCTCTTCTTGAAGAAAAAGCAGTTCTGGAAAGAGCTCTCTCAGCCCCACCTACCTCACAGGCAATGCTCCCTCCAAGCTATGGAGTCTTGTGAGCAAAAATCCTACTTTGTGAGCCACTGGCATTAAAGTTGTGAGGGAGCGATTTGGCTCTGGCATAAATCAGTTGGCTTTGGAGCCATCCTTCCTGAGCTAAAACAGAAATGTGTGAACCGGAGGCTGAAAAGCTGTGAGCTAGCTCACACTAACTCAGCTTAGAGGAAACACTGCTCACAGGGTGTCTGTTGTGGGGAGGGGAAGTGAAATGAGATTGTAAACTGCTCTGAGACTCTGAGTGAAGGACGGGGTGTAAATCCAATCTCTTCTCTCTTCCTCTTCTAAATGATTAATGAAATCAAAAGTTCTTATAAAATATAAACAATGTGATTACCATATGAACCAGTTCTCATTTTCCCTGATCACGGTCCTTGTGTTTATGTTTAGATGTTGCCCTATTCCAGGTGTACCAAAAGCTGCCTCCCTGGACATGTGAAAGTGACCCTGGAAGGAAAGCCCATTTGCTGCTATGGCTGTTCTCCATGTGGAGAAGGAACCATCTCCACTCAGGAAGGTGGGTGGCTGTGGACAAAAGAATGCCCCTTGGAGTACAGAGCAAAGAATTAGTTCAGTATTTTCTGACCATTCTTCTAGAAATTCATACCTGAGGACCTCTCTTTCCTTTCTTGGATTTGGAAGGAAAGACCTCATGGGGAGAGACTACTGGGTAACTGGTGGTGAGTGTGGAGAAGAGTTCAGGATCACCAACCATTGGTGCTGTCAGGGACATTCGTGGTTGTTCACGCAATCCCAAGCAGTGCGGTCCTTATTTCACAGGGGTAATGCTGATGGGCAAATTAGCGGAGATTTGGAGAACCACAACTGTATGCATTATAACATCCCCCCCAGAATCTTGCGCACTCTCCTGGGGTTCATAAGAAGATGTGTGTATGTCCCGTGGTAAACCACTGGATGCCGGACAGGTTATTGCTGGGAGATTTAGAGCCAGGTATTACTTTACTGGGTTGGTGTGAAGATATAACTGGGGAATGCCAAACTGAAGGTGTACAATGAGAAAGGCTGTGGTCCGACATGCCTTTAGATCTGACTCAGCTGCAAATGCCTGATGGCTCTAAAGAGCACGACCATACAGCAACATCTGGGAAAGGTCCCGCAGTCATCGGCACCCGGTGCTTCTCCGCCACAGAAGCGGAGTTAAAAGACACAGGGGAGAGTCTGGTCCTAATGCTTGCTGACGGGTCACGGATGGACTTTCCCCTGTCTGATCACTCATGCACACACACAAACCATTGGGATGGTCTGCTCGTTCCATCCCAACTCAGTGCCGTACTTTTTCCTCACATAGCGGTACGTACATAACCGCATACTTCATGGGGAACCCTCAGTGTGGAGGTGCGATTCCTCATTGATGTGCACGGGAAACAAAAGGCAACCCCCACCCCACTCACCCCAGGTGGTGTCTGGATTGCACAGTGACAGGCTGAGCCCACAGCTGCAAAGGATGTGTACTTGTGCAACCCCGTGTCAGATTCCACCAGAGGAAATAAGGGTGCTTCCCCTCCACTCCAAATGGCACGTGTGACTGCAGCCTAAGTCACGATTGTCTCCTTAGCTTACTTCTAGCTTTGTAGTTCTACAGGAACATCTGTGTGCATTGGCTGTCTACACTCCATCAGGTCCTCTGATCGGATGCTGCAGACTGTGTAGGGGACCACTAGGGTGACTCTTTCCAAGCTGTTTAATTCCCCAACCTGCTCTTCATCCTGTCTTTTCAAGTCTTTTACGGTCTGCTTTAAGCCTAAGGCCTCCCTTAGTAGTAGGGTTTGAGGCTGCCGAAAGGCATTTTATACTAATTTTGTGCCCATTTCTCCTATGACCCCCCCCCCCAATGGCTTGTATTACAATTGATTATTCTTATCATCATTTTATCATTTTATTGACCCAGGTTTACTTCTTGAACTGCCTCAAGCAGGTCTACAGGAAGGCTGTGATTTTGAAATAAATAAATATATGCCCATTATCATTTTTATCTCCGTACGTGTTCTCGAGCAGTGAATTTCTTTTTTAATCTCTTTCTGTGTTTTAATGTTTGCTTCGGAGCTCTGTATTTTCCTGTAATTTCGCCATCATCTCTACTTTTATCAGGTTAACGTTCTGATTTTTTTGTTGTTTCATCTGGTTAATCTTCTGATTTTTTTTTGTTCTTGCAACCTCACCCTGATGCATCCATTTTATGGAATGGAATACAGTGCTCATTATTGTTGATACGAAAGAAGCGTATGTGGTGCTGAAGTCACTCTTCTTCTTCTTCTTCTTCTTCTTCTTCTTCTTCTTCTTCTTCTTCTTCTTCTTCTTCTTGTTCTTCTTCTTCTTCTCAGATGCGGACCGTTGGACCAAGTGCCCAGAAGATCAGCATCCCAACAAGAACCAGACTCAGTGCATTCCCAAACATATTACTTTCCTATCTTATGAAGAGACACTGGGGATTGTCCTTGTTTCCTTGGTCATCTTCTTGTCCATTGTCACACTTCTAATTTTAGGCATCTTCATTAAATACATTGATACTCCCATAGTCAAAGCTAACAACCGGGACCTCACCTACATTCTCCTCATCTCCCTCCTGCTTTCCTTCCTATCTTCCCTTCTGTTCATTGGCCAGCCAAGGATGGTGACCTGTCTACTCCGACAAATAGCCTACAGCACCATTTTCTCTGTCGCTGTCTCTTCTGTGTTGGCCAAAACCATCACAGTGGTGGCGGCCTTCATGGCCACCAAGCCAGGGAACAGGATGAGGAAGTGTCTGGGGAAGAGTCTGGCAAACTCGATTGTCATTTTATGTTCTGCTGTTCAAATTGTCCTCTGTATCACCTGGCTAAGCATTTCCCCTCCATTTCCAGACTCTGACATGCACTCCCAACCTGGACAGATCACGCTGCAATGCAACGAAGGGTCTACAGCCATATTTTATGGTGTCCTGGGATACATGGGCTTCCTTGCTTCCATTTCCTTCACAGTGGCTTTCTTGGCCAGGAAGCTGCCTGGGGCCTTCAACGAAGCCAAGCTGATCACCTTCAGCATGCTGGTGTTTTGCAGTGTGTGGGTGTCCTTTGTGCCCACCTACCTGAGCACGAAGGGAAAATACACGGTAGCCGTGCAGATCTTCTCTATGCTGGCCTCCAGTGCTGGCTTGCTGGGCTGCATCTTCATCCCCAAATGCTACATAATTGTAGTGAGGCCTGACCTGAATATGAAAGAGCACCTAATTGTCCAAACTAAACCTGATTCTTAGCAGATTGTTTTGCAGTGTTGTGTCTAACATGTCAGCAGCATATTTGTCTTCGGAATAAATCCCTGTGGTGTTATTAAAAAAAACTTCTTATTCCTTCGCATTCATTATGACAGATATGACTACATGATAATATTGAAATGGGTCAGATTCTGTTTTGATTTATCTTTCTCCAGCGGTAAGCTTAAAAGCCCCTTTGCTTTTGCTAGATCACAAGGAAAATACATTTGATGTACTTTCCCAGTCTATGCTAGATCCCGTTCTCTCATTCTGATCTCTCTCTGATCCAGTCACTGGGTAGCTTTAAGACTTGCACTTCACTGGGTTCCCAGCTTGTGTTTGGGGGAAATTCCTGGAGGTTTGGGTGCTCTTCTTGGGGACAGCAGCTTCTCTGGAGAGAGACCAGCATTGATGTGATGTCCTATCTGGAGATACCAGACCCAGGTCAAAGCACTTACTGCTTCTCCCCAGCCACTCCAACTTCCTCCCACTAAAATCCAGATTTTAATATTCCTGTACCTTATCCCTCAAGCGGTAACTTCCTTACAGGAACGGGATTTGGTGGTTTCCCTGTTGTAAGTGTGCCTGGAAATTTCTTTATTGATTATTTCATTTCTACCCTGCCCTTCCCGCGAGCGGGCACAGGACGGCTTACTAACAAGGGCACCATGTGCCGGATATAAAACATTAAAAACACATAAAACATTAAAAACACATAAAACATTAAAAACACATAAAACATTAAAAACACATAAAACACACAATTTTATCAGAATAAAGTGCTCAAAGATGGTAAACTTACTATCAAATCAAGCTGGTGGCCTGTAGATATTGTCCAAGCCCGTTTCGACGGAACCAATCTACCGGAATACTGTGGCACGGTCTTTGTCATGGGCCATCCCCATCACCCCGTGATTCCCGTGAGGTAGTTGGTGGTGGTGGTAGTGGCACGGTGTGGCACAAATGAAGCACAGCAGCGATGGGGCTTCCCTCTGGCACATTTCCCCATGGCGTCCTGTCATCAATCCCTCCCCCTGGCCTCCTGGGTGTTTTTTAAAAAAAGAGAGAGAGAGAGAGAAAGAAGAAGAGAGAGAGATTGGATTTATACCTCTCCCTTCACTACTTGAAGGGGTCTTAGGTCGAATCTGCATTTGCATTTTGAAATAAAGTTTCGTGCTGCTGTGGGGCTGTCTTTCTCTATGGGACAATCTGCATTTAGCATTTGCTCCGTTGTTTTACCAAACCCACATTGGAACAGAAAAAGATGCCATTCAATAATGCATTCAATTACCCGGGCCAACACTGTACAGACTGCAGAGTCACCCCCCAAATGGCCATAAAACGGCCATAAATCTATGCAGACAGCCACCATAAAACCAGAGATCAAACGAAGTCAGCATTCTATGAAATATGGACAAATCATTACCCATCCCAACCTATTGCATTCGTTCTCCATTCATCCACAAACACACTCAGTCCCTTGACAGGAGCGGGCACCCCAGCTATATACTTCTGAAGGGATAGGCATTCCCGCCCTGTCCCTCTGAAAGGGATGGGCACCCAAGCTCTGTTCATCTAAAGGGATGGGCACCCGTGCTGTATCCATCTGAAGGGACATGCACGCCATGCTCCATGAACCTGAGTGGACCAGCACCCATGCTCCGGCCATCTGAAGGGAAAGGCACCTGGGATTCCATTCGCTCACACTTCCACTCTCCATCCATACACAATCCCCTCCCCCACCTGCTCTGGCTAGCTGCTTCTGTCAGCCAATGATGAGAAAGAATTTGAAGTTAAGGAAAGCAGTGAAGGTGTGGTTGCTGTAGAAAATAGAATAGAATAGACTGACAAGTCACTCGAGGGAAGTGTGGGTTTATCAGTTCTTATGGGTTGGAGAGAAAAGTCCTGGTGTCTGAAAGTGAGAGCTATCCCAGAAGAAAATGGTGAAGACTTCAGAGAGAGGATTCTACCACACACAGAAAATCTTCTGCAAATCCCTACCCATCCCTACCTGTTGCATTCACTCTCCAATCATCCACAAACATACTTGGTCCCTCAGCAGGAGCAGGCACCCCAGCTCCGTCCATCTGAAGGGATGGGGATCCCCACCCTATCCCTCTGAAGGGATGGGCACCGAAGATCTTTCCATCTGAAGGGACGGGCACCTGTGCTGCATCCATCCGAAGGGACCTGCATGCCACGCTCCATGAACTGGAGTGGACCAGCACGCGTGCTCTGGCCATCTGAAGGGACGGGCACCTGGGATTCCATGCACTCAGACTTCCATTCTCCATCCATACACTGTTGGTGGTTAATATCCAGCAGTCAGATCAACATGATCTAAGTGACAGCTGACAAGCTGCTAGGAACAAGTTCTGACCTGTTCAGACCGGCTCAGGTATGAGGTCAGTGTGCCATGACTCAGCATGATGCTGATTGGTTGCCCAATGTATAAATGTAAATGTCCTGCACTGTACAGTTCTTCCTCTCTCTGTGTATGTGTCTGGCGGCGGAGTTTGTTGGTGAAACCTGTAAATAAATCTGTATATAGTTTTCCACAGTACTGACTCTGTGTGGTGCTATATATAAGCTACTCTGCTGAAGTGCTGGAGTTGCTGCACAATCCTGGTGGCTGAAGGTGGCTGCACGTTGCTTACGCAGTCTGCGCATCAGGGTTATGGGCCCAGCCTTGCGGGAAGACAGTCCCGAGCAACGGTGAGCATACCAGCCCAGTGGGGATTCATGCCTGTCAGGGACCGGTGAGTCTGACAGCCAGCACTGCTATCTGGACAATGCCGGTGAGCCAGAACGAGAGTGAGCATGCCACAGTGGACAAGGAGCTGAGGGTGCTGACTTCTTCCAGGAGTGGGGGAGTGAACGAGCCTGCCCGGACAAGCCTTGGCTGTGGTGAGTCATGCTGTGTGTAAGGGAGAGACTGATAACAGTTCCAGCCCAAGCGTGTCGAGAAAGCCGGAGGAAGTATGGCTTTGGTGCCGACAACGCAGGTGGTGGACAAGCTTACTTCCACGAATTATGATACGTGGGCGTTTCGGATGAAACACTATCTTATCAGAGAAGGGCTCTGGTTGTACGTTAACGACCCTCCTGATCCGGTTCCAGCAGCAGATGTGGCAAAGGTCGAGAAGGCTCTGGCATGCATCGTTCTAGCTGTGAGTGATGACCAATTAATACATATTTCATCTGCGGGGAATGCAAAGGCTGCATGGGATGCTTTAAAAACTGTTTATGTACAAACCTTGGCTGGTAGAATTATGTCCTTGATGCGTCGCCTCTACAGAAAGCTTCAAAGTCCAGGAGAGTCTGTCCGGGAGCATGTGAATGCTTTGACAGAGCTTTTCCAGCAATTGCAAGGCAGAGGGAAGGACATAAGCCAGGAGGACAGGTGCTATCTCGTGTTAAGTTCTTTGAGTTCGGAATATGACACTTTAATCACCTCCCTGGAAGGTTTACAAACAGACCAGCTAAATCTGCAAATGATCATCAGCAGAGCACTGGAATACGAGGCTAAAATCAACGTAAAGCTTTCTTCTGTTCCCTGGCAGCGTGCCCAGCCTGTGGAATTCCAAGGGGCCAGCTGCAGGCGGAGAGAGGAGCTCAGCGTGAAATGTGAGCCGACAAAAGCTCTACGTGTTAAAAAATGCTACTTATGTGGGTCTGTGTCTCATCTCCGAAAAACCTGTCCTTTGCAGCAGAAGAAGAAATTCGTCAGTGGACATCAGGACGTGTTGCCTAAACGTCCAAATGCATCACTTGTGTTGACAGGTACTGATTTAACACATGAATGGGTGTTGGACAGTGGTGCTAGCCAAATCTTTTGTAAAGCTCCAGATATGCTGCAGAATCAACGGAAAGCACAGCTACAACAGGTGACTCTGCTGATGGTCACATGGCTCATGTAGCATGCTGTGGGGAGTTAACTATATCCAGTTTAAATCATACTTTTCAGAATGTCCTCTGTGTTCCCTCCCTTGAGAACAATTTACTCAGCGTCCTGGCATTGGACCGAGCTCAGTTTGAAATTGTGTTTGCTAATGAGTCTTGTAGCATTAACGAAGGTGGGAAGGTGAGGGCTACTGCTAACTTGAAAAATGGTGTTTACGTGTTAGGTAACCCTGGAAAAGCAGCCACAGCAAGCATGCCTGGGAACAAAAACCCACACCATGAGTGTTTACACCTCTTACATCGCCCTCTAGGTCACGCCTCGTTTCATGCCATTAATCAAACACTAACCCTGACAGGTAGGGAAGGGGTGAAAGATTGTAAAACTTTCCTTGACTGTCAAGTATGCAAACAGGTTAAGTCGCAGGCATTTCCTGTAGCTCGTAAAAGTGACAGGGTGTCTACTCATGCTTTGCAACTGGTACATGTGGATCTAATGGGGCCGTTTCCACCTAGCCTGTCTCATAATCGTTATGTCCTGGTGATAACTGATGATTATTCACTTTACTCATGGGTTTATATTTTGAAGAATAAGTCTGACACTTGTCAAACCTTAAAGTACTGGTACAAGAAAGTAAGAAATCAATTGGGTGAGTTAAAGGCTATGCAAACTGACATGGGGGGAGAATTTATGTTGAATGCAATGAAACAATGGTTGCAGAAGATAGGGGTTAAACATAGAGTTGCTAACCCAGCATCACCACCCGAAAATGGGGTTGCAGAACGGAAAAACTCTACCCTACAAACCATTATGTATGCGATGTTGGCTGATGCCCAATTACCAAAGTCATTTTGGGCTGACGGTTTGAAATGTGCAGTGTATGTATCCAATAGAACTTGGTCTAGAGTCACGAACAACATTCCATTTTCCCTGCTATATGGAAAACCACCGAAGTTGAATTATCTGCGTGTGTTTGGATCTAAGGTATGGGTTAACACATCTGTAGATCAGCGCAGGGAGGGTGGTCCCAGGTCAACGCAAATGCTCTTTTTGGGGTATCAATCAGGTATGAAAACCTATAGATTCTCCAGTGACCATCATCAAATCACCTTTAGCAGATCTGCCAATTTTACTGAGGGCAAGAATTGGCATAATATTCATGCAAACTCTTTACCTGAACAAACAGTGTTACCTGTTGCTGGTGAAACAGATACTGGTTTAAGTTCTGAGGTTCCAGAAGCAAGTTCCTCTCAACCTAGTGTAACAGGTGATGTTAAAACAGAAAGTAGCATACCTAGGAGGTCTGAGAGAAGTACTAAAGGTATTCCGCCACAAAGATATGGATTTGAAACACAAGTGGCAAATTTTATGTGTGCAAGGGAACCTACATGTTACAATGACGTAACCATGATGCATGAAGATGAAAAGCAAGCTTGGCTAAAAGCAATGCAAGTTGAGTATGATTCTCTGTGTGCAAATGAAGTGTTTGAACTGTCTGAATTGCCTGAGGGGAAAAAAGTCATAGGGTGCAGATGGTTGTACAAACTGAAACCTGTGCAAAGTGAAATGCCTCAGATGGAGGCTAGATTAATAGCCCAGGGTTATACTCAAGAGTTTGGAGTAGACTATGATGAAACGTTCGCTCCTACAGTAAAAAGCAACACCTTAAATGTGGCATTAGCAAAAGCAGGTGTAGAGGGGTTGAAGGTTCAGCATTTTGACTTTACAACTGCTTATCTGAATGCAGTTCTGGATGAGCAGCTATACATGAAACAAATACCTGGTTTTGAGAGTGCCAATCCCAACCTGGTGTTAAGGTTAAAAAGGGATTATATGGTTTGAAACAGAGTGGACATTTATGGAATTTATGTCTCACTTCTACTTTGACTAACATGGGGTTTAAACAAAGCATTGCTGACCCATGCATGTTTCACAAAACAATAAATGGTGACAAGTGCTATCTAATGGTGTTTGTAGATGATATATGCTTTATGTACAGACAAAGTGTTCAGTTGCTTTGGTTTGAAGAAACCACAAAACAGTATTTTAAGATGAAAAATCTGGGTGAAATCAAATACTATTTGGGAATAGAGATTACCAGAAATGATAAAGGCTACTTTACCATTAGCCAGGAAAACAAAATTGAAACGTTGTTGGAAATGTATAATATGGCTAATGCAAATCCTGTTTCAACGCCTATGTCTACTGGCTATGTTAGGGAGCCAGATGATAAGCTGTTTGAGCAAAAAGAATTATACCAATCACTCATTGGTTCATTGACCTATCTTGCTACATGGTCTCGCCCTGATATTAGTAATGCAGTCCATTTACTGTGTCAAAAGAGTGTAAAGCCCTATCTAAGAGATTGGAATGCTGCTAAAAGAGTCTTGAAATATTTAAGGGGCACATCCAAATATAAGTTGGTGCTGGAAGGGAACCATTCTCAACAGGTTCTAGCCTACAGTGACTCCAACTGGGGTACAAACAATGATGCCAAGTCTACTACTGGTTATGTAATATTTGTAAGTAGATCCTTAGTTATGTGGAAATCAGTGAAACAATATTTTATTTCCACCAGCACTTGTGAGTCGGAATTTGCAGCCATTAATGAATGTGTTATCCAATTGGAGTGGCTAAAACAATTATTGGATGATTTTGATGTAAAATATAATATGCCAATGACTGTGATGTGTGACAATGCAGCTGCTACACTGATTGCTGATTCCCAGGGAATTAAGCCTAGGTCCAGGCATATAAATATCAGATATCAAAATGTCAGAGATACTGTACAGAGAAAACTTCTTGCTCTTCAACATTGTTCATCTAAAGAAACCATTGCTGATATATTTACAAAGAGTTTAGATGAAGCTGAATTCCTGACCCTTAGGAAGCAATTGCATCTGATCTAACTTTGCTGTCTATTAAGGGGGAGTGTTGGTAGGTAATATCCAGCAGTCAGATCAGCATGATCTAAGTGATAGCTGACAAGCTGCTAGGAACAAGTTCTGACCTGTTCAGACCGGCTCAGGTATGAGGTCAGTGTGCCATGACTCAGCATGATGCTGATTGGTTGCTCAATGTATAAATGTAAATGTCCTGCACTGTACAGTTCTTCCTCTCTCTGCGTATCTGTCTGGTGGAGCAGTTTGTTGGTGAAACCTGTAAATAAATCTGTATATAGTTTTCCACAGTACTGACTCTGTGTGGTGCTATATATAAACTACTCTGCTGAAGTGCTGGAGTTGCTGCACAATCCTGGTGGCTGAAGGTGGCTGCACGTTGCTTATGCAGTCTGCACGTCATACACAACCCCCTCCCCCAGCTCCCTGCTACACAACCCCTCCCCCCTGCTCTGGCTAGCCGCTTCTGTCAGCCAATGAAGAGAAATTAAGGAACATGTGACATGCCTAGAAATGGAAATGTCCAACAATACCTACAGTAGAAGGTTGGTTAGAAGAGATGTCGGAACTTACGGTTAAATTTATAGCATTGGATGGGGAAAAGATAATTATTTTACTTACTAAAGACTGGCTTTCTTCATAAATAAAAGGATGGCTTGATGATTGGTGTTTTTTTTAAAGAAGAAATTTACTTAATTGGAAACCAACAGAGAGAGAGAGTTCTCATTTTTATAGACAAACAAGGGAAATTCTGTGGTAATGAGTCTTGAACTTTAGTTTGTGAGCCGTTGTGTTCCCATCCCTACCCATTGCATTCACTCTCCATCCACCCACAAACACACTCGGTCCCTTGGCAGGAACGGGCCCCCAGCTCCATCCATCTGAAGGGACGGGTACCCGGAATTCCATTCACTCACACTTCCACTCTCTGTCCATACACAACCCCTTCCCCCCAGCTTCCTGCTATGCAACTCCTTCTCCCACCCGCTCTGGCTAGCTGCTTCTGCCAGGTTCTGCCAGCCAGCATCATCAGGAGCTTCAGACTGTGGCATCCTGCTAGATGTCAAGGTCCCAGTTTCCTCCTGCTTACACTGCAAGCCCTCCCACTTTTGCAGAAGAACTTGCCTTCTGGATCCTCTCCCATCCATCCAGACATTGCCCTCTTCTCCATATCAGTGCTCTTTCTCTCATGTTAGTCTTGATGTGCCAGCATGCCTCAGCCTGGTGGAGAAATGACAAGTAGAACTTAAAGGCCAGTCTGAAAACTCAGGGCCGTCATCACCTCAGCCTGCTGGCTGACCCTCTTGCTCCCATTCCCACTCCCTGAAAGAGTAGACAAGGAACCGTATAGGCGACACTCTAGAATACATTCCTTCCCATTTGGTGGATGACAATGTCACCCCTCCCTTCATCCATGGAGTTTGTGGGGCTCACTTGATTCTTGCCCCCACAATAGGCTCCACCCAGGAACCTGGTGATGAGGCCAGGCTGAGGGACAGAGACTGCCCTGAGTCAGGGGCCATGCCACATGGCCTAGTGTGGTTGTGAACCCAGGGTTCCCAATGCGACATTCTGACCACTCTCTCCTAATAGCTCTGCCACACTGAACAAGTCAGAACACAAGGACTGGTTCCTTCCGCCTCTTTCTCTTCATCTTGCCAATACAGCTTGCCAGACAGACCCTGAGGCTCCCATCCTATCAAGCTGGCAGGTCACGAGGCCTCCTTGGCTAAGCAGCAGCATGGGGATCCGGAGGGGAAGAAGGGAAGGAGAAGAGTGAGGGAAATTTGCTCAACTGCCGGAAATGTCACCATTCTCTGGATGGCTTGTGGGCGCACCTCACCACAACTCCACCCTGGGACATCCCAAGAAGAAGAAGAAGAAGAAGAAGAAGAAGAAGAAGAAGAAGAAGAAGAAGAAGAAGAAGAAGAAGAAGAAGAAGAAGAAGAAGAAGAAGAAGAAGAAGAAGAGGAGGAGGAGGAGGAGGAGGAGGAGGAGGAGGAGGAGGAGGAGGAGGAGGAGGAGGAGGAGGAGATTGGATTTATACCCTGCCCTTCACTACCTGAAGGAGACTCAGAGCGGCTTACAATCTCCTTTCCTTTCCCCTCCCCATAGACACCCCGTGAGTTAGGTGGGGCTTGAGAACTGCTCTTGAGAGAACAGCTCTGAGAGAACTTGTTATTGACTGAAGGTCACACCAGCAGCTGAATGTGGTGGAGTGGGGAATCAAACCTGGTTCTCCCAGATTAGAATCCGCACTCCTAACCACTACACTGAACTGGTTCAGCTGCAGAACTGGCTCAGCCAGATCCAAGGCCAGACTCCTGGTTGATCTCTGAGGCACTGCTGGACTCGAATCTGGCTGCTCTGTGGCTGCTTCCAAAAAGATGGGTTTTGGGGGCATCCACATGGCCTCACCCCCAGACTCCGCCACCCATCCGATTTGGACGGAGTGTTTTCCAAATATGGTAAAGCACCTTTGCTCACTGTGATGGCAAGAAAACACACTTTTGCGGGTCTTGCCACATCAGGGTCATTTCCCTAGCCTCACCATCCCCACAGCTGCCATTCTGACCCCCTCCCCCACATAATTGACTGAAATATTGATATAACTTAACATTAGTAGTTGGCGGATTTCTGGGAGTCTAATTCTACCATAGAGTTTTGCCCACAAACCAAATCATCATCCCAACGTGCCTACGTCGCTTTCGGGTGACTTCAGCCCCTCACATTTTTTTCCTGCTTCTCCTTCCTTCCCTCCCAGGAAGTGCACTCCCATCCCCCACCCGCTCACCCAAGGGACCCGGCCACCCTATGCAAAATGGGGGTAGGGACAGACTCCCGGGGGGGAGGATTTCTGTTCAAACCTGAAGCAGTCCCAAGTTTGCAGGGGGGGAAAATCTGAGGGAAAGAAGACATCGTGGACTCAAAACGCAGTGAAAGAACAGAAGCAGCATCTGTCGCTCTAAGAATGCCCGCTGGACTCCGTGGCTGTTGGGGGTCACTCGGCAACCACAGCGCAGTTGCCAAACATTCCAAGACTTGGTTTCTGGAAAGGAAAGCTGGGGGGGGAGAGGGGGAAGAGACTGGGGGGCCGAAAGAGCCCCAGAAAAGCCCCTTCCCCCAGGTCATCGGGTCCCCTGGGACAGGCTCTGTAGCAGATCCTGGAAACTCAGTACCATCACCATTGAGCCTGGCTTGGCAGCGGTGGCTGTGGTGCCCTGAGTCCTGGCCTGATGCCGGCAGCAGCCACTGTGGCATGACTGGGAGCTGGCCTGAACCGGTGGCCACCACACAACGGAGCCAGACTTTTCACGGGGAGAGCATGATGGGGAGGAGAGGATGGGGAAAAGGTGGAGGTGGGAACCGATCAAGGTAGGCTGGCCGGTCAGTGGGAGGAAGAAAGCGTGAGGGGCTTGCAGCTTTTCATCAGTGATGTTAAGAGTTATTATCACCGTCCTTTTTGTTCTCTTTCTTTCACGTTCTGCTTCTGTCGTGAGCCGCCTTGAGTTCCACACAGCAGAAAGGTGGCTCGCTGGTGTTTTAAAACAAAACCAATCAATTAAATAGGGGCAGCCAGGGAAGGGGGTGATAGATATGTCCCCACATGAAAACTGAAGCATGGAAATGAAGTTAAGATGTGTGAGTGGAGGGATGAATTTCCTTGACACTTTGCAGCAGGGACCTCAGCTCCTGTGACATCAAATGAAGACTCGTTGCCTCGGGGACACCGCTTCCTTCCCCCCCCCAATGGTTTTATTCATTTTACATGAACAACAAGATTAAAAACAGGATAGGCATGTACATATAGCCTGCATATAAATATAACTCTATGTAGTCTAGTCTAAGGATGCTGTTTTCCAATGTCTTACAAGTCAAACCTTATGACATGAGAGCTTAGAGTCTAATCTAAAAAGTCTAAAGACTGACACTTTCCATTACATGCTGTCCATACAGTAGGTCTAGAATACCTTTTGAGATTGCTAAATGAGGTGAAGAGTATTTATCACATCAGGTATTGTTCCTTTAGTGGTCAGATGTGCTAATATGGGAGACTATAAACTTGTAATATCATCATGTTCACCTTTAGATTTGTTTTGTTTCAGAGTGTCTGAGGTTTTTTTCCATTATGTATATGTTCCAAAGTTTTTTATACAGAAGATAGTGTTTAAATTGTTTGTGGACTTCCATGTAGATGATATTGTGGTTTTGGCTGCAAATAGTAATAAGCTGTTTCTTTTTCTTTGTGTAGTGGACAGGGCGGTTTCCTCTCCGAGGTTTAGAAGTAGTGCTTCCGGGGATTTATCTGTCTTATGTTCAGTTATGATCCTTATTTCTTCTATTATTTTGTCCCAGAAGGATGCTACTACAGGGCAATCGTACCAGCAATGTATGTAATTGCCTATTTCTTTGCATCCCCTCCAACACAAAGGGTCTGAGTTACTTGAGATGTGTGATATTTGTTGGGGAGTTTTGTACCACTCGGACATTATTCTGAAGTTCTGCCATTTTTGTGTAATGATGGGGGAATTATTTTCATGAGTTCTCCAGATTTCTAACCACTTTGTGCTGTGTGGGATCGGATTTACAAATTTTTCCCCAGTATTTTTGGTGTGGTAGTTTTGTATTTTCTTGTATCGACATTAAGATGGCATATCTTTTGGATATTACCCCTTTTTTGCTTTCATCAGACTCTCTTATCAAAGCCAAGGAGGCATCGTGACCTGCCAGCTTGATAGGATGGCGGCCTCAGGGTCTGTCTGGCAAGCTGTATTGGCAAGATGAAGAGAAAGAGGTGGAAGGAACCGGTCCTTGTGTTCTGACTTGTTCAGTGTGGCAGAGCTATTAGGAGAGAGTGGTCGGAATGTCACATTGGGAGCTCTGGGCTCACAACCACACTAGGCCATGTGGCATGGCCCCTGGCTCAGGGCAGTGTCTGTCCCTCGACCTGCCCTCATCACCAGGTTACTAGAAGCAGCTGATTGTGGGGGCAAGAACCATGTGAGCCCCACAAACTCCATGGATGAAGGGAGGGGTGACATTGTGTTGCCAGAGGCACTGCCTTTACTCTTGGGTAGCCCCAAAGCAGAGGCACCCCACTTTCCAACCTGACCCAGAGACCCACCAAACTCAGGCTAAGGAAGGCATTCCTGGTTCTGAAACACAGCTAGCCACAGCTTTAAAAATGGGCTCTACATTTTCAGGTTTCATAAGGTGACCTCAGAGCAAGTCTCCTCTCTTCCCCCTCCACCCAGCAGATATGCTTATGGAATGACAATGAGTTCCACCAGGTAAAGTATCTACATTTCTAAAAGCTATTCAGAGGCCACCTGGCAGACAACTCTGTCTCCAGTAATTCTTTGTCTGAATTCTTTGTCTTTCCTGTTCTGTCCTTCAAGATATCGGGATAAACAAATCAATCATTCAAATGTTTAGCAATCCTTCCTGACGCTAATTAGGGACTCGTCTCCCACCTTTTCTCTACCCTGGCCAGGACCATTAGTAATCAGATAATCCATTTAATTCACTACCCATACCCAATACCTGGCTTCTTCTTCTTTTTTTTTTTAATTTATTTTAGGGTTTTTCAATACAAACAAACATGTATTCTTTACAAAATCATTTCCATATATTTACAGAGTCTTTAAGTCTCAGTACATTTTTCTATCCAACTATAAAGTTTAGACCATCTATTTACATGTACTTTCAAATCTCGATTTTGCAGTCTTAAACTTAAATCGTCCATTTGGGAGAGATCTAAAATTTTACAAATTAATTCCTCCTTAGAGGGTATAGTATCGGATTTCCAATTTCTTGCCCACAGAATACGCGCAGCTGAAATTATATAAGATAATAAATATCTATCATTGGATTTGTATACCTTCGGTATTATATTTAATAAAAAATCTCTGGTTTTAATACAAGTTCTTTGTCTATGATTTCTCGCAAGATCACCAATACCATCTTCCAATATTTTTGTGTTTTAGTGCATTTCCACCACATATGGTAAAATGTTCCCGTATTGGCTTTACACTTCCAGCATTGGTTTGAATAGTTTTTAACACATTTCGATATCTTGTCTGGTGACCAGTGCCACCGATAAAACATCTTATAGACGTTCTCTTTATATGCAATTGATCTCATATTTTTCACAGACTTCCACATCAAATCCCATTGATCTAACTCAATATTTGTTCCTATATCTTTCATCCAATTAATCATTGTATTTTTGACTATCTCGTCCCTTTGGTAGTCCTCTAACAAAAATTTGTATAGTTTTTGAATAAGCTTATCACTTGACGAGAGCTAGATTTTGTCTATTTGGTTGTTTTGATCCTCAAAACCTCTTAGCATATCCTTGCCAAATCTGTCCTTTAACATTATATGTTCCCACCAAGATAATTTATTTTCTTGTCTTAGTTTGTCTTCTGCTTTTAACTTACCTAACTGGTTTAGCAACTTTTGGTAACTCTCTTTTTTCTGCGGTGTTATTAAGACTGGATTGATAAAGGCCTCCAGGGGTGATACCCATCTTGGGTTTTTTTAATAAAATTTATCTCTTACGGAACTCCATATTTTGTTTAACGCTCCTCTTAATAGGTGTCTTCCAAAATTATTATAAATTTTGTCTTTCCCGTACCATATGTACGCATGCCAACCCATATGTAGATCGTGACCCTCAAGAGTTAATATTCTTTCATTTTCCAGGTTTAGCCATTCCCTTATCCAAACCAACGCTGCTGCTTGATAGTAAATGTACCAGTTGGGAAGACTCAACCCCCCATTTTCTTTGCTATCTTGCATATTTTTCCACTTTATTCTTGGTTTTTTATATTGCCAAATAAACGGCCTTATGAGCTTGTCTAATTCATCAAAAAACCCTTTATTTTGCAATAACGGTATTGTTTGGAAAAAAAATAGGATTCTTGGCAGTATGTTCATTTTAATTAAAGCTATCCTTCCCATTAGGGGGATGGTCTTCCACTTTGACAAATCAGTAGCTATATCTTTTAATATCTTATAATAGTTATCTTGTATAATGGAACTACATTTGTTAGTTAACATAATTCCCAGATATTTGACCTTAACTACCTCCATTGATGTTAGTTTTTGCAGTATTTGCGTTTTTTTTAGGCAACAATTTTTTGTTATAATTTTAGATTTTTTATAATTTATTTTAAGTCCTGCTACTAGGCCATATTGTTCAATGGTATTCATTAAGTTTATAGTCGATGTTTCTGGGTCTTCTACAATAAATACCAGATCATCTGCAAATGCTAATAATTTGTATTCCTGATCTCTCACCCTTAAACCTTTGATTGCTATATTTTCCCTAATAGAAGCATTCAATGATTCTAGCGCAAAAATAAACAATAGTGGTGACATCGGACAACCTTGCCTTGAGCCTTTTTGGATTTCAATATTGTCTGTCATGTCGTTGTTAATCATAACTTTTGCATATTGTTTTTTGTATATTGCCTTGATCATATTATAGAATAGTGTCCCACATTCAGCTTTTAATAATTTCTGTAAGAGAAATTCCCAAGACAGGTTGTCAAATGCCTTTTCCGCATCAAGAAACATCAACATAATCTCCTTCTCTGGGTGTTCTTCATAATATTCTAACACATCAATGCTTACTCGCAAATTATTCCTCATATATCTCCTGGGGAGAAATCCCATCTGATCATGATGTATGGTTTCAGCTAGCACCACTTTTAACCTATTAGCCAATATATTAGCAAAGATCTTGTAGTCTGCATTTAGTAGTGATATGGGTCTATAATTTTTAATATCTCTTTTATCTGTGTCAGGTTTAGGAATCAGTGTTATTAGAGCATTATTCCATGAATCTGGTACTACTCCACTTTTCCCTATTTCCTGACAGACTTCTTTTAATTGCATCGATATTTCATCTTCAAAGATTTGATAAAATTCTGCAGGAATTCCATCAGGACCTGGAGTTTTTCTCTTTTTTTGTCTTTTGATTGCCTGAATTATTTCACACATAGTTATAGGTTCATTCAAAGCCTGCTTATGAGATTCCTCAAAACTTTTACAGTTTTTAATCAAATACTTTTCTATTGCTTCTTGGTCCAATTTATCTTGCTTGTATAATTTTCTATAAAAATTCTCAGTTATATTTTTTATTTCTTGTAGATCATATTTCTCCTGATTTTCCTCATTTCGTAGCGAAGATATAATTCTCTTTTCCCTTTCTTTTCTAACTTTGTATGCTAACCATCTATTGGGTTTGTTAATATTTTCAAAATAATATTGTTTTGTATATTTGATTTCCCTTTCTATTTCTTGGTTTAGCATCAGGTTAAGCTTATGCTGAAGTAGATTTAATTTAATTTTTTTCGAATTATCACCTATTGCATTTTTCCATTTCATTTCTTGTGTTTTAATTTGATTTATTAATTGTTGGTATTTCTTATCTCTTTGTTTTTTTTGCCATGCATTTTGACTAATAAAACAACCTCTCATGTATGCTTTAAATGCATCCCATATTACCCTACCGGCGTATCTACAGTATTGTTTATTCTAAAAAAAATATTTTATTTCTTTCTTACATTTCTTTCTAAATTTTTCATCTTGGAGTAATTTTAGGTTCATTGACCATTTAATCTTTTTCTTCCCCTCTTCTTTAAGGGTAAGTTGCACCGGGCAGTGATCAGCAAAGGTATTGGGTAGTATTTCACATTCTTTCACTTTGTTGATCATAGCAGCAGATATCCAACACATATCTAACCGTGACCAGGATTTATAACGAGCTGAATAATATGTATAATCTTTTTTCTGTATATTTCTTGTTCTCCATATATCTACTATACTATACTCTTCCACTATCTTAAAAAATCTAATGGCAAAGTATTACCTCCTCTTAGTTTTCTTTTGCTTCTTCTTCTGCCTATCTCAGGATCTAACACTGCATTGAAATCACCAATAATACAGATTTCATTAACTTCTACTAAAGTAATTACTTTCTGAAGTTCTTTAAAAAAGGGTTTCTGATTGTGATTAGGGGCATATATATTAATAATTAAAGTTTTAATCCCATTTCTCAAAATTGTTAATGCTACTAATCTACCATCCTCTGAACTACACACAAGCTCTGGATGTAAATAATCTTTTACGTAAATTACCACCCCTCTTTTTTTAACTTCCGCAGAAGAGGTGAAAGCTATTCCCAATTTTTTACAGTCTAAATATTTTAGATCTTTTTTCCTTATATGAGTTTCTTGGAGACAAATAACTTCTGACTTAAGTTTTTGAAGTTGATGAAATATTTTCCTTCTTTTTTGTGGTCTATTCAAACCATTGATGTTAACAGATATAATATTAAGTTGTGTTGATAATGTCATTTTTGTTTCACTTCCTAGTACCTTTTGTTTCTATCCCTGAATTTATATCTAGTCAGGTACTGATAGGTATTTTTATTTATCTTTTTTCTTTGTCTTTTCTTTGGTGTCAAGTCTTTTCCCTTATTTCCTTGTTGAGAGGATAAAAGTTCTTGTTGTTCCTTCTGCTGTTGCTGTTGTTCCCCCTCTACTTCCCTTTCAGCTGCTTCTACAACTTCACCCTCTTCCCCTTCACTTTCTCTTTCTTCTTCCTCTTCATTCTCATCTTCTGTTCTATCTCTTTGAAGTCCTAATTCCTCTCCATGTTGGTCCAGAAAGTGTTCTATTTTAAATATTGAATCTATTCTGTACCTCTTAGATTTGTGGACAAACAATATTCCTTCAGGAACCAACCATCTGAACATGATCGCGTTTTTTTGCAATAACTCAGTAAGGCTTCTATAAGGTATTCTTCTCTCCCTAACTCTCCACGGTACATCCTTCAAGAACCTTATTTCTTGCCCTTGAATAAAAACTTTTGTTTTGTTTGTCTCTTTAAATATTTTGTCTTTCAAATCCTTTCTATAAAATTTTATGTGGACCTCCCGCGGCTTTTTATGTTTCCTTGCAAAAGCTGAGTTTCTTCTATATATAAATTCAATCCCTTCTTCAATCTCCTTTTGAGATGCTATTTTTAATTGCTCTGCTAATTCAGATGCAATTGCTTCTTTCAGATCTTTATTTAAAGTCTCAGGAATATTTTGGCATCTGATTACTAAAGCCACTTTATCAATTTCCAGACTAATCACCGTGTCTTCAAGTCTTTCATTTTTGCTTTTAATTTCTTGGACGTCTAACTCTAGGTCACGCACCTTTTCTTTTATTTTTCCCTGATTTACTACAATTTTAGCAATTTCCTGCTTGTTATCAAAAATTTGTTTTTTAATCTCCTCTGTTTCAAACCTAATTTGGTTTGACAGATCATCCATTTTTATGCTTAGTGGTTCAAGCTCACGTTTAATTAAGGCAGGTAACATATTTTCTATTGTAACTTTCATTGCTTCAGATACTGTTCTGACAACATTGTCTTCTATCAATTTGTTGAGGTCTTTCATAGAGATTTGGGATGGGTGAACATTGGCAAACTTAGTTAAACCTGCTTGCCCTGATTGGCCAGGTGAAGGAACTGACCCTCTTCTAGGACCTCCTGTTGCCATATTTACTATTGGTCTTATTATTTTTTTCCTACTATTTTTCTTTTACTATGTCTCTTTAAGATCACGCCTATGGTCTTCTGTCTCCGTCCATGCACTCCTCCGTCTTATTGCCCTGTTGCTGCCTCCGCTTTTCTGCTGAGTCACATTTATTCTTTTCTCATCCGTTGCACTTTCCAACCTTCGCCCTTCCGAGCCACTGTAGCCTCCGTCTCCTCAATGAATCACTCTGCTCCACACCACTTAATCACCGACAGCTGCACTTCCCGGCTCCTCCTTAAAGGGATCATATCAAACATTTCCCTGGGACTACAGGAAAAAAAACAAAAACAAAAACAAAGGGTTTGTAGCACTTATAATTCTTAAGTTAGTATCTTATCTCTAACATTACTAATACTTCCTTAACCATCCCTTGTGTTTCTTTCATACTTTTTCACTGGCCTTTTCTTCTTTCTCTCTTAAACTTTCAAAATGTTATTTGGAAGTAATACCTCTTACGTCTGCTGCTATCTGTTTCTCCTATTATTAGTCTTTAATTTCCCCCCTCAAATGGCTTTCCCATTCTAATCTTACAAGTTGTAGAAACAATACTTAGCTTTGATTATTATTCTTTAGACTCTGTGACTCCCGTGGCTCGTCTATGGCTCGGCGTGTGTTGACGCGTCAGGTCCCCTCTTTCCTGCTTTCTTGCTTCAGGATTTGGCTGAGGAACACACCAGCTGGTCGCCTCCCCCCTGGGTGTTTCTTCAACAATATCCCTTGCCAAAATTCTCCTCTCTTGAGAGTTTTGAGTTGCTGTAAACAACTAAGAAAGTCAGTGGGCAGTAGGAGCAGCTTCAAAACGCTCCCTCTGTCGACGAGCTCCCAATACCTGGCTTCTGTTGTTAAATCCAGACACTGCCTCTCTGGAAGCTCATTGGTCACATCTAGGCCTCACCCACCCTGATGCCACACACCCCTGGGACTCATCACTGGTCTATTGTTCTCACCTGAGACCAGCCCCCAGAGCCATCCATTGGTCTGCATTCTTTGCCAGTGCCTATATCCCAGCACACACATGGCCTCAGACTGTTTCTGCCATGATCCAGAATGGCAGCCCTCCCCTAAACTCTCTTGAGTTTAGGCCACAATTCTTTCTTCTTGGACCTCTGTACACCTGGACAGGTTGTATCACCCCTCTATAAGCTATCAATCACCTCTGCTTCTTAGCTATGTCTTGTGTGAATATTGTTAGTATGCTTGAGAATGTTGAGTCAAGAAATCACTCTTTTAGCCACCCAGTTTCTGTGACTATTCCTGGGTTCTTGGGAATTCTAACTCTGATATACACAGTTAAGTTAAGCCAATTGCATATTAATAATTATAATTCCCCATCTGTATTAAATAATAGAGCAATTTGGCTAACAATTGTCACCCACCAAACAGGAATAAATGTATTCTGGAGTGCCACATATACAGCTCATTGTCTACTCCTTCGGGGAGTGGGAATCGAAGCAAGAGGGTCAAGCAGCAGCCCTGAGTTTCCATACTGGCCTCTAAGTCCTACTTGTCATTTCTCCACCAGGCTGAGGCAAGCTGGCACATCAAGGCCAACATGAGAGGAGAAGCACTGATACAGAGAAGAGGGTGATGTCTGGATGGATGGGAGAAGATCCAGAAGGCAAGTTCTTCCGCGAAAGCAGGAGGGCTTGCAGTGTAAGCAGAGGGAAACTGGCACCTTGATACCTGGCATGGTCTGAAGCTCCTGATCGAGTTGGCTGGCAGAAGCTGGCAAAAGCGGCTAGCTGGAGCAGGTGGGGGAGGGGGTTGTGTAGTGGGAAGCTGGGGGGAGGGGGTTGTGTATGGACGGAGAGTGGAAGTGTGTGCGGATGGAATTCCAGGTGTCCGTTCCTTCATATGGCCAGGGTACAGTGCCCATCCCTTCAGATGGATGGAGTTGGGGTGCCCGTTCCTGCTGAGGGACTGAGTGTGTTTGTGGATGGATGGAGAGTGAATGCGATTGGTAGGGATGGGCAAGCAATTGCTCATGAACTAAAGTCCAGGACTCATCACCATAGAATTTTCCTTGCTTACCTATAAAAATGAGAACTCACTCTTTCTATTGGTTTGCTCTTAAGTAAATCTCTTCTATCAAAAAACCACCAATCATCAAGCCATCCTTTTTTTAATTGAAAAAGCCAGTATCTAGTAAGTAAAATAATGATTTCCCCCCCCTTCCAACACTATAAATTTAACCATAAGTACAAGGTGCAACATCTCCTCTAACCAACCTTCTACTGTAGGTATTGTTGGACATTTCCATTTCTAGGAAATCTTCATCAATTTCTTCTGGGATACCTCTCTGTTTCAGACACCAGTACTTTTCTCTCCAACCCATAGAAACTAATAAACCCAGACACCCCTTGAGTAACTTGTCTGTCTAGACTATTCTATCTTCAATAGCAGCCTCTACGGCACTGCTTTCCTTAATTTCAAAATCTTTCTCATCATTGGCTGAGAGAAGCAGCCAGAGGAGGTGGGGGAGGGGTTGCGTAGTGGGGAGCTGGGGTGAGGAGGTTGTGTATAGATGGAGAGTGGAAGTGTGAGCGAGTGGAATCCCAGGTGCCCGTCCCTTCAGATGGCCGGAGCACGGGTGCTGGCCCACTCAGGTTCATGGAGCGTGGCATGCGCGTCCCTTCAGATTGACGCAGCATGGATGCCCAACCCTTCAGATGGACGGAACTTGGATGCCCATCCCTTCACAGGAACAGTGCAGGGATGCCCGTCCCTTCAGATGAATGGAGCTGGGGTGCCTGCTCCTGCCAAGGGACCGAGTGTGTTTGTGGATGATTGGAGAGTGAATGCGATGGGTAGAGATGGGTAGGGATTAGCAGAAAATTGGACAGAAGTGATCTGATCCTCTCTCTGAAATCTTCATCAATTTCTTCTGGGATACCTCTCAGTTTCAAACACCAGTCCTTTTCTCTCCAACCCATAAGAATTAATAAATCCACATACCCCTCGAGTAACATTTGGTTCATAATTCAGCCACAGACGGAACCAGATTTCCTGGTTCATGCCCATCCTTGGGGGGGGAGGCTGAGTGGGTGTGTGTGAATGTGATGGGTTGAATGGAGGTGTGAATGGGGTTGTGAACGCGATGGGCTTACTGGTTGAGGATGGAGGGGCCTTATATAAGGCAAAACATAAGATAAGCAACAGCCATAGAGGTTCAACATCTAACCCATGAGAGGAGGGCACCGACTGCCAAGTATCCCTAATCCGGCACATCAGGTCGGCACCTTTCCACCCCGCAACAAACGGCCAGGCAGAACGGATGATTCATACGGCAAAGGAGGCACTGAGCCACCTGATGGAAGGGCACTGGGAGTCCCGCATCGCACGATTCCTCCTGACAAACCGGACTACACCCAACCCAGTGAACAGCCTCTGCCCTGCAGAGCTCCTGATGGGCCGGAGACTTGCAATCCTACTTGACCACCTGCACCCCGACAGGGCACCTGAGGCACACAACAGGTCAGAGCAGCGGGAGGCGCCACGGGGGTTCTTTCTGGAGGACCCGGTGTTCACGCAGAATTATGGCAAGGGCCCTGAATGAGTTGCGGCCAGGGTCATCCGCATCACCAGGCCTGTCTCCTACGAGGTGTCGATGGACTGCGGCCAGATTCTGCAGTGTCACGTGGATCAGCTGAGGTGGCGCCTGCTTCAAGAAGAAGGTGAGCTTCCAACTCACGAGGGAGGGCGTGAAACCCCGGGAGCAGAGGTGAGCCATGGCCAGGAATGGGATCTCAGAGGTGGCCCGAAGTGATGCACCAGCCGCAACTTGGGAGGTACAGTCGGAGGAGCGGCAGCCGACGTCTCCCGCACCAGAGATGAAAGAAGCAGCGGAAGCTCTCCCCATGCAGCCCCAACTCACCGGGGGTGAAGCCCCAACCCCAGCACCATGGCGATCCATTAGGGAATGCCGCGCCCCAGCCTACCTGAAGGACTATGTCTCCTAGGGATAGTCCAAACTATGGGGGGAGGAGTGTTGTGTCCGCTGACCACTACAGGCCATCAGCGAAGGAGCCTGAGCTTGAGTCCCCATGAACAATGGGACTGGGGCTCCTGGCTCTGGTTTAGGGGAACCAATGGGAATGGCAGCGGGAATTCAAACCCATCAATGGCACCAGGGGGTTTTCCCCTTCGCGTGTATATAGTTGGCCACCTGGCCAGGTAACTTTGTCTCGTGTTGTATAATAGCGAACCATGCTGATCACTACATCATTGTCTGTGGTTTCATTATGCATGTAACCCACTATACAACACCTTGACAAGATCCTTCATCCCGTTCTTGGACAGTAATGGCACCTTAGTCATGGAAAGCTTTGAGCTGGAAGTCTCCGAGTTCTACAACAGGGAGGAAGAGGAAGCGGACCACACCCGAATACCCACCTTCTGACTGGACATATGCCCCATTTAAGTCAACCAGAGCAAAACAGCAACAAATGTTAGCCTCTGTTTTTGTCCCAAAACCCTCTGCCATCTCTTTTTCTTCCCTCTTCCCTGCCAGCTAGAAAAACAGGGACAAGGGTTTAGCTAGGTCTGGATTTCCTGTGTGTGTGTTTGTGTGTGAAGTTCCACCAAGTCAATTCTGACATGGTGACCCTATGGATCAATGACCTCCAAAACATCCTGTTGTCAACAGCCGTGCTCCGGTCACGCAAGCTGAGGGCCTTCTGGGCTTCCTTGACTGTGTCAATCCATATCGTAGTCGGCCTTCCTCTTTTCCTGCTGCCTTCTACTTTCCCCAGCATTATTGTCTTTGCCTATACATTCACCTTGGACTGAATGACCTTGCCTCGCCTGACTTCTGGAACCCTGACTTCGGACGGAATAACCCTTGCCCTGCCTCACTTCTGAATCTTGGGACTCAGAGCCTTCATGCCAGGACACTATCTCGTCCCCCGCCCCCCCCAGGTTTGGTCTTCCTTTTTCCTGGCTGCCTTCCATTTTTCCTAACCTTATTGCCTTTTTCTAGCATTATTGTCTTTGCCTATGAATCAGTTACCTTCAAAACGTCTGATTGTGAACAGCCTTGCTCGGGTCTCGCAGATTGAAGGCCGTGGCTTTTTGGATTGAGTCAGTCCCTCTCATGTTGGATTGAGTTGGTCCATCTCTTTTCCTTCTGCCTTCCACATTTCCTCGCATGATGGTCTTTCCTAGCGACTCTTGGCTTTCCCATGCTTTGTTGCCAAGGACTTTTCAGAAAAGGTACAGCTTGATCCTATACATGTGTGACTCCTTCATGAGGAACCTGCCCACCCTAAGGTCCAAAATAAGATGCCAATGATGCCGTCTTTCTGCCGACCACCACCACCCCCTGACATCTTTTTGGCTACGGATTGGAGTCCCAGAAGTCATTGAGTCCTCAAGCACCCAATTTCAGTCTGTGAAATGTTTGAGAATATGAAATCAGACCCTTGCTGAATTAACAAGAATGGTTGACCAAAAGCTCCCATTTGGCGACAGCAGGGTGAAGGCAAGGATAGGACTTTGGGCAACCACCTGTCCCACCTGTTAGGAGATGTACTTTTAAAATGCTTTTATTTGTTGTTTGCTGACCTGCACACACACCTGAATGGTTCTTGCAAGTGTCTTTGGTCTGGGAGAATTGTGTGCTTTGTTTGATGTGACCACCTGCACTAGGAAGTTGCCCTTCTGTCTGCACTTTCATGCTAATGAAGTCACACACACACCTATGCACATACATCTACCCATCATGCACTTGGGAGAAGGAGAAGCATCTCCATTATGGTCTGCTAGAAGGATGATATAAACAACAGCCTGTCTACCATCGAGGAATTTGGATTCCACACGTAACCCACAGGATGCTTGGCTTTTGCAAGTGTTAAGACTGTTTCCTGTTTATGACTTGGATCAAGCTAGAATCATTTGCAGTTCTAAGGTTTCCATGACAACCCATCTTCCCACCTTGGACCAAATGTCCCCTTTAGTAAGAGGTGTAGATTTCCAATATTGCCCCACCTTAGTAGGAGGGTACCCCACATCCTATAGCCAATGATATAGGAATGGGACAGACTGGAAGATTACCCTAATACCAGCCCCCAAAAACTAGCTGATAAAAAGCAAGGTTCACCTTTTGTTGCAGGCACGCTTACGCCTTTCCCAGCCAGCTAGCTAGTCATCTAACCCTCACACGTGTTGGCAGGTTCCAGCTGTGTGTAGTCAGAGTATCCTTTAGTTAGAATCTACTCTTATATTCTTGACTGTGAAGATCGAGCTTCAGGAATCAGATAAGTATCACGTGTTTTTCCCCTCCTAGACATCTCTAGATTTAAAACCCCATATTGTTTTCCATTTCTATTGTATCTAAAGGAACTTGTGTGTATGTGTGAATGCATCTGTTTTGTTTGCCTATGAATCAAAAGATATTATTCAGTAAAGAGAATTATTGATTTTACTAAAGAAACCTTGTCACGTGTTCTCTTTGAAACGGGTTTTCCAGGCAAAATTACTTTCTCTGTATACATAGACCAGAACTCAATATAAGTTTAGACCGATCAATGTGTAGATAAGCATTTCGGCTAACACACCCCAGAGCTCAAGCCGGGCTGTTCCAAACCACAGTCCTCCCCAGTCGGTCACTGAAGCCATCCCTCGAGCCAGTGGCCTACAGTACGGAAGTCGCCAGGCAAGAGGCAGGCAGGCAGGCAGATCCAGTTCGGGTTTGTATGAGAGCAGACACCTCAAGGGCTGCCAAAGTCACCAATACCTTGGCAGTCGGCATCCTTCTGAACTTGAGTAGCCCACACCGATCACTCTTCTTAAAAGCCTGGTCCTTTGGTCCTGCTTCAAGCCAGGAGTCTGTGCTGTTCTCTGTCACCTGTGGCTGGTCAATCAGTCATCTTCTACTCTCTGAAGTATCAAATAAAAAGCAGATCACAACTTAACTGGAGTAGTCCCTCCAAGTGTTCCCTCTAAGCTGAGTTAGTGTGAGCTAGCTCAGTTTTTTAGCTTCCGGCACACAGATCTTTGTCTTTGCGAAGGAAGGATGGCTTCAGAGCAGACTAATCTATGCAGTAGCCAAATCACCTGCTCACAGCTTTAATGCCAGTAGCTCACCAAGTAGAATAATTGCTCACAAGACTCCACAGCTTAGCAGGAGCATTGCTCTATGCTTTGTTCTTTCGAAAGGCCATTCTTTGAACAGCAGTTACAAAGGGCCAGTAAACAGAACAATGACTATCGATGGATGCCTCTGGTTAAGGGAAAATGGGTATAATTTTGAATATTTGTCCATGTAATAGTCCTTTTAACATTCTTTTTTTTCATTGTTTTTAGTTAGAGAAAAAAATATATATTGTCCACTCAGAATACATTAGACAGAGAGCCCCCCCATTTTCATTATACATCTATATAAAATTTACACCACAATCAAAATTTAGCCAATACATAATCATATCACATTCTATAGAGCTCAAATGTTATCAATGAATTAAGTTTCTGAACTTAACAAGATTTTGATTCTTCTACCCATTTATAAAATTGGAACCAATATTTATCGAATACCTCTTCATTTTTCCCTTGTAATGTAAAAGTTAACTTCTCCATCTCTGCTGTTTGGAATATTTTATAAAGAAATTCTATTTTGATGGTATATTTCATTTTTCCAATACTTTGCAAATACAACCCTTGCCGCCGTCAGTATTTCCATTATTAAGTATAAGTTGTGTTTTAAAAATGTTTCTGGGATTGTATTGAGCAAAAAAAATTCTGGTGTTCAAGTTATTTTTGTATCAAGTATCTCCTCAATAACCGCTTTTATCATATTCCAGTATCTTTTTGCCTTCTTGCATAACCACCACATATGATAGAATATACCGATATTATCTTTATATTTCCAACAATTGTTTTTAATGTTTTTGTTATATCTGTTGAGCCGATCTGGGGAGATATGCCATCTGTAAAACATTTTCAAAATGCTTTCCTTAAAAGCACTTATTTGGAAAAATATTACATTTCAGTCTTTAGTAAGTAAAATAATTATCTTTTCCCCATCCAATGCTATAAATTTAACCGTAAGTTCCGACATCTCCTCTAACCAAACTTCTACTGTAGGTATTGTCAGACATTTCCATTGCTAGGCATGTCACATTTTCCTTAACTTCAAATTCTTTCTCTTCATTGGCTGACAGAAGTAGATAGCCAGAGCAGGTGGGGGAGGGGGTTGTGTAGCAGGGAGCTGGGGTGAGAAGGTTGTATATGGATGGAGAGTGGACATGTGAGTGAATGGAATCCCAGGTGCCTGTCCCTTCAGATGGCCAGAGCATGGGTGCTGGTCCACTCAGGTTCATGGAGTGTGGCATGCATGTCCCTTCAGATGGACATAGCAGAGGTGCTCATCCCTTCAGATGGATGGAGCTTTGGTGCCTATCCCTTCAGAGGGATAGGGTGGGGAAGCCCATCCCTTCTGATGGATGGAGCTGGGGTGCCCGCTCCTGTTGTGGGACCGAGTGTGTTTGTGGATGATTGGAGAGTGTGTTAGGAGATGTATTTTGAAATTGCTTTTATTTGTTATTTTCTGACTTGCACACACACCAGGATGGTGCTAGAAAGTGTCTTTGCATTGGGAGAAATGTATGCTTTGTTGATGTGACTCTCTGCCATAAAAAGGTACCACGCAACCTGTACTTTCATGCAAATGAAGTCACACACACACCTTGCATATCTCTACCCATGAGACATTGGGAACAAGAAGCATCTCCATTAGCATCTCCATTATGGTTCTCCAGAAGGATGTAAAAACAACAGCCTTTTCACCATTGAGGAATCTATACCTCGCATGTAACCCACAGGATGCTTGACATTTGCATGTGTTAAGATTGTCACTTGGACCTAGCCAGAGTCATCTGCATTCTCAAAGGTTTCCATGCCAACCAATCTTTGCACCTTGACCAAACGTTTCCTTGTAGAAAGGTGTAGACTTTCAATATCGCCCCACCTTAGTAGGAGGGTACCCCCACATCCTATAGCCAATAGGTATAGGGATGGGATGGATCAGAGAGACACCCCAAGCCAGCCCCCAATACTAGCTGATAAAACGAGGTGTAACCTTTTGTTCAAGAGAAGCAGCTCTTCTCGGCCATCCCCCAACTTTAGTCTACTATAGGTAACTTTCATGTGCTCTCTTGGAATCCGGATCAAGAGACCCTTTACAATTCTTGGCAGGTTCCAACACTGTAAGGTGAGAGTTTCCATTAGTTAGAAACAACCCTTATTCTTCAATGTAGAAGGTCAAGACTACAGGACCAGATAAGTATTATATGCTTTGTCCCCTCCTAAAATATCTTTAGTTTTAAAACCCCAATATTGCATTTCCATTACTACTGTAACTAAAGGAACTTGTGTGTATGTGTGAGTGAATCTGTTTTTGTTTGCTTGTGTATTAAAAAGATATTCAGTAAAGAGAATCTTGATTTAAACTTAAGAAACCTTGTCAAGTGTTCTCTTTGGGGAAACGGGTTCTTGGTACGAAGTTTGCTTTCTCTGTATACATTGGTCAGCAACTCAAATAAGTTAGTCTGCCTACTGCGTAGATAAGCAGTTTGGCTAACAGATTTCTTGGTGCCCCGTGTGAGGCTGACCCCGTAAGCTTCGAGAACGGATGACTCGACCCATCCCTCCTCTGAGCTGCGGACGTGGAGAGACAGCTTCATGCTGAGAATCCAGCTAGAGTGTGAAAGGTTTCTGTCTGCGTGCTTGGCCGGTAGAAGGTGATCTATTGTGGGTTGGACTTTTCCGTGCCTCTTCATCTCTCTGCCCCCTGGAGCAGCCTGTGCCATGCTCCGCTCTTTCGTTCTGGGTGGAACCGAGGCGTGACTATGAAGAGGACCTGACAAAGGAAAGCCTAATGTCTGCACAAGCACGCACATACATGCGCACACATGCACATACATGCAGGCACATATAAACCCCCCTCCCTTTAAAAGCACTTAGGAACTTAAAGGAAGGCAAATCGAGTTAGAGGTAAATCTCGATCCCTTGGCCACTTTCCCTAGTGGCCAGAGAGTCACTTTTCAGAAACCTCACCAGTGGTTCAGTGGGTGATCCAGAGACGGTAGACCTGGTCAGTCTGCTAAGCCAAAACCTGCAACCAGGCTGCCTGGGAGAGCTGGAATGCCCTCAGAGCGGGCTTTGAGGCCAGGACAGAAGGAGCCAGGCACTCAGAACTTAGTGACGTGAGGACCAAGAGGGTCACCACGGCCAAAGTTGGTTTCTAGGTACGCCAGAAGTGAGGGTGGAGCCCCGCTTCCAAAACCTATAGTTCTTTGGTTAACAGGTCATCCGTGGAATTATATGCTTTACAAACCATATACAGATGGTCCTAAACCCCAAAACCTGCACTCTTTGGTTTCCAGGTAATCCTAGAGAGGGTGGAGCCCTAAAACCTGTAGTCTTTGGTTAACAGGTTAACCAGGAAAAAGGGTAGAGCCCTATTTCCCAAAACCTGCCTCTTTGGTTAACAGGTGACCCAAGAGCGGAGCGGAAAGCCCGTCTCTCAAAACCTGCAGTTGGTTAACAGATTAACCATGGAAGGGACAGAGGTCCTATTCCCAAAAATCTGCCTTCGCCTTTGTGGTGACAGGGAAGCTGGAGCTGTAACTGTTGCATATAAAGTTCTCCTGCTACAAGAGTGAACTGACAGAAGTTCCTCTTGAATGCGAGATTCCTTTATGACAACAGGGGACAGAAGAGGCTTTCTCCTGTGCACAAACACTCTCTCTTTGAGGTTGTCAGGATACTCCCGCTCGGACCAGCGTTGCCTGAGTCAAAAACCTGCCAGGAGCCTAAGGGTTATGGGAATGCAGCCCACCCTTAGCCTCCATCTTTTCTTGGGTGAGAACCCCCGCCCAAAGCCAAAACCAGCTGGTCGAGACCGGGACCCGCGGCCAAACCCCACGAAGCCCCGATCGTGATCTGTCAGAGCCAGCGCGCTCACAAGCATCATGGAAATGTTAAAATAGATTATGACCCTTGGAGCCTCCACTTTGGACCAATATGCAGATGACATTGGAGGGCACTCATTTGTGTGGGACATGATTTCAATGGGAAACCTATTCTTTTGGCACAGATTAGCTGGAGTGGTATGTTTTCTCATGGGATTCATGGCATACCGATGCAAAGCCGAGAGAATCAAAAAGAATTTAGCTCAAGAAATAGAAACACTTAGGAAGGTATCAGAGACTCAAGCTGCACAAATTGCAGAGCATGCAAACAAAGTCTCACAAATGAACAACATTCACAGTGCTGAATTAGCAGTACTGAGAGCAGAACAGAGCAAGCATCTGGAATCGCTTAGGGATAACAATAAGCGGAAAAAAGAAAGCATACTAGCAGATATGGAAAGACAAAGGTCTGAACACGTCCACGCACTTGATTCTTTAAGACATTATTACGAGACCCTGCTAGAGAAAAGGAAAGAGGATTTTCAATTAGAACTGGCAGAACTACAGAAAACCTCAGACAAGGAACTCTTCCGTTTAAGGGCGGATAGAGTCGATTTGGTCATGGAAAAACAAGGTTTGGCAGACAGTCTGAGAGAAGCCAGGCTGTCTAGTACAGAAGCCCTAGGGAAAGTGGCCAGGGCAGAATCTGCATTAGCCAAAGTAACTGAGGACCTAGTGTCTGTGCAAAAAGCAGCCAAATTTCTAGCAGACCAAGTGCAAAAACGGAGAGAGCTAGCCTCCCACCAAGCATGTCTTAAGACCATTAATGACCTGAAGGAAAAATTAGGGCTCCAACAAGCTATTATTTCAACCATACACCCAGAAGGAGTATTAGACATGGAGGACTGGGAATCGGACTCCGATGAGGTTGGGAAACCCGCGCATGCCATGGAGACCCCTCAGAAACAGGAGATCCCTCCCCCTGACCCTCGCAAGCTAGAACCTCCTGCCCCTCTACCTATGGATCCTATTAGTACCACTAGGCATACGGTACGTGGGAACAATAGGTCCACCACCACCACGATCACTGAGAATCACCTATGGTGACCCGAAGAAGTGAAGGCTGTAGCAGAAGAGCTAGGGCCCCTTCACAGGGACAATGCAGTACAGTGGATGACGATGGCAAACACTGCCTATGGAGGTCTCACTGAGGAGGACTTGACGCAAGTGGCTAGGAAGCGTGCCACTGGAACCCACCTTGCTGCCATTAATTCTGCAGTAGCAGCCAAGGATTTGACAGCAGAGACAAAATTCAATTGGTTTAAGTATGTGCTAGGCTATTTAAATCCTGCGGCCAGCATAAGTGCCCTCTTCTATTTGGAAAAGCAAAACCCCAACGAGGACCCAGAGATCTACATGGCTCGTAAACAACTCCTAGGAGTCTTGGCAGACATAGTTGATGACTCCAATGATCCCCTTGACTTTGACGTACCCACCTTCCGGGGCTCATTGATCAGAGGATTCAATGGACAGACTTGATTAGCTCTGCACATCTCAGATGTCATGCAAGGAACCTGGAATGAACTGAGAACAAATATTGCAAGAGTGGCCGCAGTCTTGAGAGGGTCTGGCAATTTCAAGCCAGCCAAAACAGGAAAGAGAAAAGAAAAAGAAGAAGAAGACACAGCAATTCTGGCAGTAACTTACGCCAATAATGGACCTGGTCCAAAGAACCAATACAACCACACGGGAGAGCCAGGGACTAAGAAGGTTAGGTTTACCCCAGGGTACCAGGGCAAGAAGGGACGCGGTCGTTCCCAGAGAGACAGAGACAATGTGTACCACGGCAAAGTGGGAGAGCGGTTCACTCCAGACACTGGGTACACAAAACCTCTGCCATCCGTGCCACCCTCGTCCTTTCAAAGCCAACCCCAAGCACAGGGAACCTACCAGAGGTCTCCCCCACACCAGGGTGACTACGCCAACCCCCCTCCTCCTCCTCCCTGACCAGCCTTTCAGACCAGGGCACAGTATGACCAAAGAGAAGGCGGCTGTCCATCAAACATGGACCCCCTTCGCTGGCATGCGTGGATGCATCTGAAAAACGGGACACAACATGACCCACTTCAATGGGCAGCCCAACGACATCCTCTTCCAAGCACTTGCAGAGGAAAAGAGAGCAGAGAGAAACCAGGACATTCCTGTAGCATCGCGCCATCCTTTAGAGGATACCAATCCCTTTAAGGAATTGCCCGAGTGCACAGCCTAGGGACGCCCGGGACACATGGATGTTCCTCAGGGAGTCGTGGCGAAATTCATGCCAGACAAATGGGGTAGACCCACTGTGAAAGCAGGGATCGGAGCCCCCGGGAGCCCCCTGCAACCTTGCTAGTTGACACAGGAGCCACCACAAACATCCTACAGCCACATCTGGCTAGGAAAGGCAAACCCACAGGGGAAAACGTTTCACTTTCAGGTTTTGCTGGAGGCAGCCAGAAAGCCCCAATTTGGAAAAACATTCCCCTCACAGTTGGGAAGGTTTCCACTAAGGTTACTGCCTGCTCTAGCAAAGACGATGGTGATGGAATTTTAGGCGCCCCCTTTTTGAAAGATCATGGTTTTACCATAGACATGGCAAACGGCTTCCTATGGGAGATCCCAGGAGGACCCACTGAAATAAATGCAGTACATCGCTGTGCAGCCATCAAAGCCCCTCTGCCCCTCTCCCCCGTCACTGGAGACCCATGGGAAGAAGAATTTCCAGAAGTGTGGGCCAAAGACAAGGCAGAATGTGGTACTGTAAAGGATGCTTGCATTCTAATCACAGGAAAGGATCCCAAACCCCAAAAACAATACAAATACCCTGCAGACGCAGAAGAAGGTATTGCTAAGACCATTCAGGGACTTTTGAAATGGGATGTCATCACCCCAATGCAGTCCATCTGCAATGCACCCCTCTGGCCCATCTTAAAGGCAGACGGAGTCACTTGGAGGATGACAGTGGACTACAGAGCTTTAAATGCTGTGACCCCTGCCATCGCTCCCGTGGTTGCAAAATACAATGAAATCTTAGCCACCATCGCCGCCGGGGTGTGGTATTACAGCGTTCTTGACTTGGTGAATGCGTTCCATGCAATTAGACTCCACGAATCCTGTTGGTACAAATTTGCCTTCATGTTTCGTGGCCAACAATTCACTTTCAAAAGGGTGCCTCAAGGTTTTCTTTCCAGCCCCTCAATATGCCACGCGCATGTGATTAAGATGTGGAAACGTCTGAAACCCGAGTCACGTAAACACGTGCTCTCATATGTGGATGACGTCTTGGTCCACGTGCCCACGGCAGAGGAAGCCACGGAAATCACTAAAGAAGTACTCAGTTTGATCAGAGACACTGGATTTAAAGCCAGTCGCCAGAAAGCGCAGCTAGTTCAAACACATGTCAAATACTTGGGTTTAGCATTAGGACCCAACGGAAGAACCCCAGACACACAAAGGATGGAAGTCATTTCACGCCTGCCCGCCCCTACAGATGTTCCCTCCCTAAGGACGCTGCTAGGCACTTTTAACTTTTCTAGAGACTTCATAGAAGCCTTTGCAGACAAGGCAAGACCGCTCTATGCCTTACTAAGAAAAAACACCTCCTGGCAATGGGGACCCGAACAGCAGCAAGCGTTTGCTACCCTTAAGGAAAGTTTAGCATCCGCCCCTGCCCTCGCACACCCCGATCCCACGCAACCCTTCTACATTCAGCTGGTTCACTCAGAGACAAGCATAGGAGCCACACTAAGTCAATTTCAGAATGGAGGACAAAGAGTCATTGCATATGCCTCCAGGAATCTTTCTCCAGTCGAGCAAAAGTACACACCTTGTGAAAAGGTCTGTCTTGCACTAGTTTGGAGTTTGTCACACTGGGAATTTATCATAGGAGGAGCCAGAGTCATTGTGCAAACCACGCACACTCCCCTAAAATACATCCTTTCTGGGAAGGTACAAAACGGCCAGGTGTCCAATGCCAGGATTGCTTAGTGGACACTTGCGCTTGTTAACAAAGGTATTGAGTACAAAAAGGAACAGAATGAGCCCCCAGCACCTTATGGGCTCCTAGTCACTGGGGAAAAACATGAATGCCCTATACCCATAGTGGAACACGAACCTTGGCCAGCCACTTGGGGAGTAAGCCTTGAAGAAGCCAAGCAGCAAGGGTTCAGCTGTTGGTTTTGTGACAGGTCTTGCTTCCATGTAGCCGGCAAGGCACACACAGGGTTTGGAGCAGTAAGAGTTCATGACGGCTACACTTTGCAGGCACCTGTTCGCCCGCACTCCAGCCAAGCAGCAGAAGTTGCGGCGCTGAGAGCTGTCTTACAATTTGAGTCATTAGATTGCCCTTTAGCAATCTACACAGATTCAGATTGGACTGCAAAGGCTGCCACGATTTGGCTACAACATTGGGCAAAACAAGACTGGAAAAGTGCAGAAGGGAAACCCATAGCCCATCTTGATTTATGGAGAGAGGTAGCTGACATCCTCCATGAAAGAGAGGCTCCAACACAAATTTCCCATGTCAAAAGACATCAAAGAGGAGACACAGAAACTGCCTACTGGAATGAACAGGCAGATAAGCTAGCAAAAGAGGCAGCTAACCTTGAAATGTTTACAGAAGCTCAAAACACTCCCCCGCTTGAGGAGTGCTCAGATATGCGAGTGAGTGCAAACCCCGCAGTCCTGTCAAACGAACTGTCAAATGAGATGTCAAATGAAGAGGAAATACAGCCAGTGTTTGCTGTGATTACACGTAATAGGGCAAAATCTCAACACAATAGACCCCCCCTCCCACCAGTTTCCGTGGACCTGGGTGAACTACAGAGGAATGATGCAGATACTATGGATCTGCTCTCAAAAGGGAAAGATCCTACTGGCAAGCTTAAAACTGAAGAGCATGAAGGAATTATTTGGGCTATAGACTCATCAGAAAATCGCCACTGGGTAGTGCCAGTAGAAGTTAGAGGAGACCTCATACAATTTATTCACGAGCAAGGTCACAGAGGCAAAGAGCCAACTCTCGGAAGAGTGCGTGAAGTAGGCTGGTGGCCTGGGGTCCGTGAAGATGTGGAACGATGGGTAGACAATTGTCTCGCGTGCACCACTGTCAATGCAGACTCGTCCGGTCCAAAAGCCCCAATTCAGCACCAAAGAGTAGAAGGTCCTTGGGCTCGAATTCAAATAGATTTTATAGGTCCCCTACCTCACACCCGCAATGGCAATAAGTACTGTTTGACAGTCATAGATCCCTTCTCAAAATGGATTGAAGCGCTGCCCTGTAAACCTAATGATGCCCGAACCACGGCAAAGCTAATACTTAACCGTTTAGCACCTGTCTGGGGTTTACCCTGGGTCATAGACTCAGATTTGGGGACCCATTTCTGTGGGGCAGTTATCCAAGAACTGTGCAAGGCGCTGGGCATCACCCAATGCTTCCACATAGCAGGAAGACCCCAATCTTCAGGTGCGATTGAGCGCACGAACAGAACTCTAAAAGAAGCCCTTTGTAAAGTTGTAAAATCCACTGGGAGGAATTGGGATGAAAAACTCCCCCTAATCCTCATGGCCATACGTGGGACTATGGCTAGCCACGGATATAGTCCACATATGGTAATGACAGGAAGGAAAATGCGTTTACCAGAAGCCTTCTGGATGGAGACAGATCTGCCCCCAGAGCAGGAAAACAGAGCTGTCAATGACGAATGGATCAGTCAGCTACTCGCAGAGCTATTGAAAATCCACTTGCAGGTTGCAAAGGAAATAGGAAAAAGCACCCTAGCAGTAGACAAAAAACTAGGATGGGTCAGAAATCCAAGGATTTGGGATCCAGGAAAGCAGGTGCTTTACAGAAAATTTTCAAGGAAACACCATGCACTCATGGCAAAGTGGGCTGGACCAGTAAACATTATAGCCAGAATAAGCCCTGCAGTGTACAAAGTGGCCATTCCAAAGAAAAATGGCCAAGTCTGGGAAAAATTCTTTCATTCCTCACAGCTCAAGGAATGGAAAGGAGAGCCTGTCTCCCAGCCCCCACAGCCACAACAACAGAATCCTGTGAGCAAACTCACAACCACCAAGGTGGACAGTAATACTCCCTTTGAATCATTGAGTGAAACTTTTCTCTCTACCATTATTGATGACACCCTCCTGATATGAATATCAGAAGGCCGTCATAAGGGGGGAGATAGAGCACTGAATGATAAAAAGGCAATCTAAGGGGGGAGCAGCGAATGCAACCTTGAAACCTCCCGGAATCTCCCGGAATCTCCAGGTAAGGAGAAAAGTATATAGGAAATTCCACCCCCTCTTCACTGTAACTGTGATCTAAAGGAACAAGCAGCCCATGAATTTAAGCTTTGCGGCTTGGTTCACACTGTAGTCCACAAGGCTGCGAGTTCACTGAAATTATTCACTGTAATTTTTGCAATTCTTTTCTTTTAACTACAATTGTCGGGATTCCCCTTTAAACATGGGGAACCCCTCCAAAATTTCACTGCCGTAGGCAGCGAGAGAGAAGTAGGTGGAAGAAGAGGAGGAGATTGCAGGTGATGCCTGTAGAGAAAGGAAGGAGAAAGACTGTTAGTAAACAGCAATGAATGTTAGGGATTTTTGAGGTGAGTAGTGCAGACTTCAACCCATAGCTTCTTGGTTACTGCCAGGATTCGGTGGTTTGAAGCAGCCTACTTTCAGATTTCAGCGACCCTACACCCGCTTGCAAGATCAATGTCAGGAGTCCTAACTTAGTCAGCAAAACACCAGGCCTTGTGATGCAAGCAAGGATAGTATTTATTATAATGCTGCAATAGAAAGGTTCACTGATACAGGTACATTGTTCAGAATGACTTGGTTACAGAAAGCAAGCGGTTATACAGGGAAAGGGGGTGAATGGGGACCCCCCCTTCTCCTAGTCACAGAGTACCATGCGATTGGGAATCGAAAGTTACTACGCTAATGAAGTTCCCAACGCCCCCATTATTCACAGCAAAGCTGCAGCTTTGAAAGCGATAGGAAAGCTCGCAGCTTGACTCCTCAAGGTCATAATGTCCCGTCTGCAGGAGATAGGGGTAACCAGAGCTACATTCCATTCTCACACCCTAAGCGTAAATCAACAACCCCCAGATTCCAACCTCCCGCCTGTCACGCCACTAAGGCGCCCAGAGCCAACCTCCCCTCCCCTCCATCCATCATGGCAGGGCTACCTGACATGCAGCCCCCTCGAAAATAAGCCTACCCCTTTGGTTGGTGGGGGTACAGCTTGTGAAATGCCCGGATAAGCCGGGGGCCAGAACATTTTCCGCCCGCACCCACTCCCTCTGTTCCGGCCCAAAGTCAATCCATTCAACCAGATAAAACAAGCGATTGCGAGAGATTTTAGAGTCCAAGATTTGTGATACTTCGTAGTGAGGTTCCCCCCCCACCAGCAGCGGAGGTGGGGTCGGCCGTTGCGGTCGCCATTTGTTCTCTTCAGGCGCTTGGCGTAGGAGCCTTACATGAAAAACAGGATGAACAGACTTTAAGGATTTAGGCAAAGCAAGTTCAACAGTAACATTGTTAATCACTCTCACAATCTCAAAGGGACCTATAAACTTCCAACCGAGCTTGCGACTCGGCTGAATACGACGCAAGTGTTGCGTGGATAAATAGGCAAACCCCCCACATTTAGGGATCCAGGCAAGATTACGTTTCTTGTCGGCCTGGACTTTATAAGCCGCCTTAGCCTCCTCTAGAGTCTTGGCTAACGAACCCCACGCCATCTGTAAGTGTTTGCACCAGTCTCCAGCGTCTCCCGCCGGGAGATCGGGAGAATTCAAAAATGGCAGCGGCGGGGCATCGTATCCATGTACCGCTTTAAATGGGGACATTCCAGTCGACGAGTGCTGAGTATTATTGTAACAGAACTCAGAACTCAGCTAAAGGCAAAAGCGAGTGCCAGTCGTCCTGCTTGCATCACAAGGCCTGGTGTTTTGCTGACTAAGTTAGGACTCCTGACAGTTTGTTCAGAATGACTTGGTTACAGAAAGCAAGCGGTTATACAGGGAAAGGGGGTGAATGGGGACCCCCCCATTCCTCCTCACTGTAATCTTCTCTACCCACTCCCCAATTTTCAAACGATTTCCCCAATGGAGAGGAAATCGAGCTTCAGTTTTAAAATATCACAGCTGAATCTCATTAGCTGATTTACATGCTATCCAACATGTGAGAACGTGGCGAGAGACACGCAAACAACACGGATCCACTGACAAGTGATAGTTTGGAGAAGCTACTTTAAAGAACTGTTAACAAGCTCTTTAACTCATGGAAAAACAGAATGGTTGCTATTCCACTGCCAACCAGAGGTGGCGCAGGAATCGAGCCAATGCCATCTCCTGGGCAGGAGATACGCACCGACCAGCGGGAAGAGTCTCAGCGATAACACATTGTGCTTTCATGCCATGTGGACTATTGCTGGAGCAAGGTTTTGTACCTGAAAATGTTGTTGTGCATTGAAAATTGTGTTTTCCATTTAAAATTTAAAGTGTGATCTAGCGCTAGAAGGAGAGCGCGCTCATGCGAAAAAGTCCGTGTCCATTTAAAAATTAAAGAGACGTGCTTCGGACGTATCATCAATTTTTATTCAGCTATGTTTACAAAGGAGTCTTGCTGTGACAAAGTTTTGTTCTGTGGTCGAGTGCAGCAAAACTGAAAGCTCAGGGAACTATCCAAATCCCCCCCCCGCTTTTCTCTAACTCGACCTTGCATTTTAGGAACCTAGCCTGGGAAACAATTTGCTTGTCTTCCCACTCTCAACCCCCCCCTCGCTGCGATCAGCGCAGGGAGGACAAAGGAGCTGGATGCCCCCGCGGCAAGACAAGCTCAAATCTCTTTGTGTGGCTGCCAGCGCAGAGAAAGCAGCACTGAGAAGGGAGCATTTACTGATTAGAATATATTCTTCTGACTAATTTTACTAAATGTATTAATGTGCAGGGAATGTGTTAACGTATTAATGTTTTTACTAATTTTCTTCTGACTTTCCTGTCCTAAATTAAACAGAAAGAATGTAAGACTCCCATTCTCCATTTAAAATTTAAATGGACTAGCTGGCATGCCAACTTACAGGCTGAAACCCAAAGAGGACCCCAGCATTTAAACTTTAAATCCCTCGCTGTCGGGAGCATAGAGATCATTCTTATCTCTTATTTCTATCTACCCAATCTTTATTGCAAAACAATTCTTTTTGTTTTTCATGTATTTTTGTGAAAGTTTTCTTTTTAAACAAAACTTTTATTTTTACAAAACGGCTACCCAGCCATCCTTATGGAACACTTCTTCCAAGGGAAAAGCAGCTTTAGAGACTGCCTTCTTTTCATTTTTGGATTTTGATCTACTTTTAACCACAATTAGTGGACTCCCATCTGAGAGTCCTGAACTCCTTTTCAGAACGGAGATACAGTAGAAGATTTAGAAAAAGGCCAGTTGATTTAATAAATACCCTTAGGAGTCATGCCTTTTTCCAGGGTATGTTGCCAAGGTAGGTTTGAAATGCCGGACAAGCAGGACAACCTCCTCTAGGCACTGGAAAATTGCAACATAGCTCCAGTGGGCTCAGCAAAGGTGTCAGGTTCGGACTCCCGGACTGGACCAAGGGTGTGCAGCCTTTCCCCCTTTTTGGGAAAAGGAACCCCGGTACAGCCAGCCGCTTGGAACCTGCCTTGCTCATTTTTCTCCAATTTTTCTTGGCATTCTTCCGTTCAACCACTTCTATTTAACTCACGAGAGAGTTCACTTGCCAACTTTAAAAGCCCAATGGCAACCCCAATGTGTGGAATTTCATTTTTGAATAGCTTTATTAATAATAAGTGTTATTTGTTGTTTGTCTTATTGTAAGTCTTGGTACAGAGAGATCCAGGAGACAATGCATGGAAGGCATTTGCATGCGTACTCTCCTTCCATCAACGTTGTACATCCAGCCTCGGACACTTTCGTCCAAGCACGAGCAGGACCGAGAACCAACAAGACCCCTTTGGACTATACCAAGTGTTGTGATTGCAGAGGGAGGTCTGCAGTTGAAGATTTGTTTGTCTATTTTTGTACTTTAATAGATGAAGGCCCTGTAAAGGGATCCTTCAGGTTAAAACTGTTAATCCAGTTACAGGTTAACAACAGGAGCTCACAAGTCTCCTAGTTTAAAAGAGGATTTCTCCTCGAGGCTGGCATTCCGAACCTAGCAAGTTTGCCAGGCCCACTGACCCTGTTCATCTTAGGAGTTCAGTGGTCCAGGGAAAGCTATGGCTCAGCCACGCCCCAGTAGGGAGCAGCTTGATTTTTTCAGAATTTTCTCAGGGTAAGAACCTCTGGAAATGCTGCTATACTTAGTGTGTGAATGCTTGAATGAACACTAGTAATTTTCATCATGAGTTTGAATGAAATCATGAATGCAGAATGCTTGAAAACTAGCCAAATGCATTTATTTTTGATAACTGTACTCCCATGGTACAATGCGTTACTGTAGAAAGGAGGAACTGTTTGCTATGCAAAGACATCCCCTTTTCTTGTGTCGTTGGACATATGCACGTTCTGGAACAGACATGCCATAGTTCATTAACACTAAGGAATGGAAACTTCTTTTGGAGGAAGAAAGGAAGAAACTTGAAGACTTTTACAGTCTGCTTACTTGTTGTGTAGATATAGCTAGCTTGGTTCACTTTGAATTGGCACTGCCAGAGTCAAGAAAAGTGACCTGAAGACTTCAAGATGTTGTACTGAACACTGAAGAAATATGATTTTATTTCTTGCATGTTTTTCTTGTTTGTAAATAATTTCAAATGTTTACAATTGAGCCTTAAAATGAGGACTGCCCTCAGACAAAGGAACATGATGTATCAATGCAGTATAGTTTATACTACTGATTTTCTAACCACTTTTCTATTACCTATAGCTTATCAATAGCAAATATACAAAATAGCAATAAGTAATAGTCTACCTCAATAATGCTATTGGTTTAATGTACATAATCGTTATGTAATACCTTAGTAGTATTATGCATATATATGGGAAACATGTATGCTTGTTTGCTTCTTGTAGTTTGACATTCATAGTGGCAATTTGGCTTTTTATAGGGCTAGATTATTAATTTTTTGTCCGTCCCCACCGAATAGCTCTAGATAGATGGTCTTGGGTGTAAGGAAACCTTTTCCAGTTTGAGGTCCAGACCAGACGACGACATCACCTACGAGCAATGGGTTACCAACGCTACTGGACTTTGTTGTTGTTTCATCATGGACTGTCTGACATGTTCACGTTACACACGCCACCCCACATGTATGGAAGTCATGGCTTTCATCTCTTTTCACTCACTGAAGCCATGAAAGGGGGGGACTGTTAGGAGATGTACTTTGAAATTGCTTTTATTTGTTATTTTCTGACTTGCACACACACCAGGATGGTGCTAGAAAGTGTCTTTGCATTGGGAGAAATGTATGCTTTGCTGATGTGACTCTCTGCCATAAAAAGGTACCACGCAGCCTGTACTTTCATGCAAATGAAGTCACACACACACCTTGCATATCTCCACCCATGAGACATTGGGAACAAGAAGCATCTCCATTAGCATCTCCATTATGGTTCTCCAGAAGGATGTAAAAACAGCAGCCTTTCCACCATTGAGGAATCTATACCTCGCATGTAACCCACAGGATGCTTGACATTTGCATGTGTTAAGATTGTCACTTGGACCTAGCCAGAGTCATCTGCATTCTCAAAGGTTTCCATGCCAACCAATCTTTGCACCTTGACCAAACGTTCCCTTGTAGAAAGGTGTAGACTTTCAATATCGCCCCACCTTAGTAGGAGGGTACCCCCACATCCTATACCCAATAGGTATAGGGATGGGACGGATCAGAAAGACACCCCAAGCCAGCCCCCAATACTAGCTGATAAAACGAGGTGTAACCTTTTGTTCAAGAGATGCAGCTCTTCTCGGCCATCCCCCAACTTTAGTCTACTATAGGTAACTTTCATGTGCTCTCTTGGAATCCGGATCAAGAGACCCTTTACAATTGTTGGCAGGTTCCAACATTGTAAAGTGAGAGTTTCCCTTAGTTAGAAAAAACCCTTATTCTTCACTGTGGAAGGTCGAGACTACAGGACCAGATAAGTATTATATGCTTTGTCCCCTCCTAAAATATCTTTAGTTTTAAAACCCCAATATTGCATTTCCATTACTACTGTAACTAAAGGAACTTGTGTGTATGTGTGAGTGAATCTGTTTTTGTTTGCTTGTGTATTAAAAAGATATTCAGTAAAGAGAATCTTGATTTAAACTTAAGAAACCTTGTCAAGTGTTCTCTTTGGGGAAACGGGTTCTTGGTACGAAGTTCGCTTTCTCTGTATACATTGGTCAGCAACTCAAATAAGTTAGTCCGCCTACTGCGTAGATAAGCAGTTCGGCTAACAAGTGAATGCGATAGGCTGGGATGGGTAGGGATTTGCAGAAGATTGTCTGAATGTGATAGAATCCTCTCTCTGAAGTCTTCATCATTTTCTTCTGGGATAGCTCTCACTTTTAGATGCCAGTACTTTTCTCTCCAACCCATAAGAACTAATAAACCCACACAATCCTTGAGCAACTTGTCAATCTAGTCTATTCTATTTTCTACAGCAACCACTCCTTCACGGCTTTCCTTAATTTCAAATTCTTTCTGATCATTGGCTGATAGAAGCAGCTAGCCAGAGCAGGTGGGGGATGGGGTTGCGTAGTGGTGAGCTGGAGCAAGGGGGTTGTGTATGGACGGAGAGTGGAAGTGTGAGTGAATGGAATCCCAGGTGCCCATCCCTTCAAATGGCCAGAGCACAGGTGCTGGTCCACTCAGGATCATGGAACGTGGCGTGCACGTCCCTTCACATGGATGCAGCACGGGTGCCCATCCCTTCCGAAGGAAGATGCTTAGGTGCCCGTCCCTTCAGAAGGACAGGGCAGGGATGCCCATCTCTTCAGATGGACGGAGCTGGGGTGCCCACTCCTGCCGAGGGACCGAGTGTGTTTGTGGATGATTGGAGAGTGAATGCGATGGGAAAGGATGGTTAGGGATTTGCAGAAGATTGTCCGTATATGATCGAATCCTCTCTCTGAAGTCTTCATCATTTTCTTCTGGGATGGCTCTCAGACACCAGTACATTTCTCTCCAACCTATAAAAACTAATAAACCAACACTTCCCTAAAGTAACTTGTCAGTCTAGTCTAGTCTATTTTCTACAGTAACCATTACATCACTGCCCGTTCCTTCAGATGGATGGAGCTCGGGTGCCCACTCCTGCCGAGGGACCACGTGTGTTTCTGGATGATTGGAGTCTGAATGCAATAGGTAGGGATGGGTAGGGATTTGCAGAAAATTGGGCAAAATTGGGCAAAAGTGATCTGAGGCAGCTTTCCCTGCCCTCCCTCTGCTCTTCCTAAGTTCACAGAATCCGCATTGCTGACAGATGGCCATTGAGCCTCTGTTTGAAAAAGAAAATCCTGGCACCGGCCCTGCTACTCCTCCACATGCAACTGCTGGTGTGGCCTTGGATCAGTCATGAGTTCTCTGAGCTGTTCTCTCAAGAGCAGTCCTCAAAAGATCTCTCTAAGCCCCACCTACCTGACACAGGGTGTCTGTTGCGGGGAGGGGAAGGAGATTGTAAGCCACTCTGAGGTCAAATCTGCATTTGTCTTTCCCACTGGTGTCCCAGACTTCTGACACCATCTTCAAAAAAGCTGTCTACATTTGGTGTTGTTTTCACACCTCATCTGTGCTAGCATGCTTTTGCACATCTGCATATGTTTGTCACCCTCTCGTGGCAGCTCCACTGTCATTGCACCTCGGCACCATTTTAAATTAATCTTCTCCAAACAACTTTCAAACAAGCATAGGCCTGATCTGCCTCTAGCATTTGCTCCACTGTCTTACCAAACCCACACTGGAACAGAAATTCCCATCTATATTGCATTCCAGTTTCACTTTGATTGAGTGTCGCATTTTATGGCAGTGTCCAGACTGCATGCTGCTTTCACTTTATTTGATCTCTGGTGTTATGGTGGCTGTCTGCATAGATTTATGGCCATTTTATGACCATTTGGGGGTGACCCTGCAGTCAGTAAATTGTTGGCCTGGGGTAGTTGAATGTGGTTTTGAACTGCATTTTTTTCTGTTCCAGTGTGGGTTTGTTGAAACGAGCAAATGCTAAATGCAGATTGGCCCATGGAGAAAGACAGCATCACAGCAGCACGAAACTGATTTAAAAATGCAAATGCAGATTTGACCTGAGACTCCTTCAGGTAGTGAAGGGCCAGGTATAAATCCAATCTCTCTCTCTTCTTCTCTTTTTTTAACAACAACAAAAAAAAACACCCTGGAGGCTAGGGGGAGGGATTGATGACAGGACACGGTGGGGAAATGTGCCAGAGGGAAGCCCTATCGCTGCTGTGCTTCATTTGTGCAGTGCCGTGCCACTACTACCACCACCAACTACCTCATGGGAATTATGGGGTGATTGGGATGGCCCATTACAAAGACCATGGCACAGTATTCCAGTACATCGGTTCTGTCGAACGGGCTTGGACAGGGGGTTGTCTCCAAAAACTTCCTTCCTCAAGCCTCTCTAGAATTTGATATCCCCAACTCTGTTCCCTGTCTGAAGGTGGGCGGGGGAGAAGGGGAAGTTTGACCATCCCTTTTGTCTAGACCCATCAGCATTTGTATGAAGGTGGGCTGAGGTACAAGCCAATCGACCTTCTCCTCTGCTTAAAGGGGGAAAAAATGGTAAATTCAAAGCGGAGGCTTTGCTCTCAGGAGAAAATGCTTTTCTTCACAGTGTCAAACTCAAAGAATGACCAGAGAAGAGAGCCCTGCTTGACTCCATTGGTGTTCATAAACACAAAACCAATGTCGCCTGTCATATGTTCTGTTTCAAGTTAGAATCATACAGTTGGAAGGGACTTCCCCTCCACACCTGCAGTGACTGCTGTTCCTTGCCCCGAAAATGACATAAATCCTCCAGGATTTCTTTCTGACCCAAAAGTGGCAATCAGCATTTCCCTGGGCATGTAAAAAAAGCCACAAGAACTAAGCATTGAGGCACCTTTCCCTGCCCTCCCTCTGCTCTGCCTAAGTTCACAGAATCTGCATTCCTGACAGATGGCCTTTGAGCCTTTGTTTGGAAAAAAAAAAACCTGGCACCAGCCCTGCTACTCCTCCACATGCAGCTGCTGGTGTGACCTTGGGTCAGTCATAAGTTGTTTCAGAGCTGTTCTCTCAAGAGCAGTCCTCAAAAGAGCTCTCTCAGCCCCACCTACCTGACACAGGGTGTCTGTTGTGGGGAGGGAAAGAAGATTGTAAGCCGCTCTGAGGTCAAATCTGCATTCGCCTTTCCCACCAGTGTCCCAGCCTTCTGACACCGTCTTCAAAAAAGTTGTTTTCCCACCTCAACAGTGCTGGCATACTTTTGCATGTCTGCATGTTTATCACCCTCTTGTGGCAGCTCCACTGTCATTGCGCCTCTACACCATTTTAAATGAGTCTTCTCCAAACAACTTTCAAACAAGTATAGGCCTGATCTGCCTCTAGCATTTGCGCCGCTGTCTTACCAAACCCACACTGGAACAGAAATCCCCATCTACATTGCATGCCACTTTCACTTTGATGATTGAGTGTCGCATTTTCTGGCAGCATCCTGGCTGCATGCTGCTTTTACTTCGTTTGATCTCTGGTTTTATGGTGGCTGTCTGCATAGATTTATGGCCGTTTTATGGCCATTTGGGGGGTGACTCTGCAGTCTGTACAGTGTTGGCCCGGGGTAATTGAATGCATTATTGAATGGCATCTTTTTCTGTTCCAGTGTGGGTTTGGTAAAACAACGGAGCAAATGCTAAATGCAGATTGGCCCATAGAGAAAGACAGCCCCACAGCAGCATGAAACTTTATTTAAAAATGCAAATGCAGATTCGATCTAAGACCCCTTCAAGTAGTGAAGGGAGGGGTATAAATCCAATCTCTCTCTCTTCTTCTCTCTCTCTCTCTTTTTAAAAAACACCCTGGAGGCCAGGGGGAGGGATTGATGACAGGACGCCATGGGGAAATGTGCCACAGGGAAGCCCCATCGCTGCTGTGCTTCATTTGTGCTGCGCCGTGCCACTACTACCACCACCAACTACCTCACGGGAATCACGGGGTGATTGGGATGGCCCATTACAAAGACCGTATCACAGTATTCCAGTAGATCGGTTCTGTCGAAACGGGCTTGGGCAATATCTACAGGCCACCATCTCGATTTGATAGTACGTTTACCATCTTTGAGCACTTTATTCTGATAAAATTGTGTGTTTTATGTGTTTTTACTGTTTTATGTGTTTTTAATGTTTTATATCCGGCACATGGTGCTCTTGTTTGTAAGCCGTCCTGAGCCCACTCGCGGGGAGGGCAGGGTAGAAATGAAATAATCAATAAATACATTTCCAGGCACACTTACAACAGGGAAACCACCAAATCCCATTCCTGTAAGGAAGTTACCTCTTGAGGGATAAGGTACAGGAATATTAAAATCTGGATTTTAGTGTGGGGGGGGAGTTGGAGGAGCTGGGGAGAAGCTGGAAGTGCTTTGACCTGAGTCTGGTATCTCTGGATAGGACATCACATCACTGCTGGTCTCTCTCCAGAGACTCTGCTGTCCCCAGGAAGAGCACCCAAAACTCCAGGAGTCTCCCCCAAACCCAAGCTGGGAACCCAGTGAAGTGCAAGTCATAACGTTCCCCAGGGACTGGATCAGAGAGAGATCAGAATGAGAGAAAGGCATCTAGCATAGACTGGGAAAGTATATCGAATGTAATCGAATGTATTGTCCTTGTGATCTAACAAAAGCAAAGGGGCTTTTAAACTTACCGCTGGAGCAACATAAATCAAAACAGAATCTGACCCATTTCAATATTATCATGTAGTCATATCTGTCATAATGAATGCGAAGGAATAAGAAGTTTGTTTTAATAACACCACAGGGATTTATTCCGAAGACAAATATGTTGCTGACGTGTTAGACACAACACTGCAAAACAATCTGCTAAGAATCAGGTTTAGTTTGGACAATTAGGTGCTCTTTCAAATTCAGGTCAGGCCTCACTACAATTATGTAGCATTTGGGGATGAAGATGCAGCCCAACAAGCCAGCACTGGAGGCCAGCATGGAGAAGACCTGCACGGCTACCGTGTATTTCCCCTTCGTGCTCAGGTAGGTGGGCACAAACGACACCCACACACTGCAAAAGACCAGCATGCTGAAGGTGATCAGCTTGGCCTCGTTGAAGGCCCCAGGAAGCTTCCTGGCCAGGAAAGCCACTGTGAAGGAGATGAAAGCGAGGAAGCCCATGTATCCCAGGACACCATAAAACATGGCCGTAGACCCTTCATTGCATTGCAGAGTGATCTGTCCAGGCTGGGAGTGCATGTCAGAGTCTGGAAATGGAGGGGAAATGCTTAGCCAGGTGATACAGAGGACAATTTGAACAGCGGAACACAAAATGACGATGGAGTTTGCCAGACTCTTCCCCAGACACTTCCTCATCCTGTTCCCTGGCTTGGTGGCCATGAAGGCCGCCACCACTGTGATGGTTTTGGCCAACACAGAAGAGACAGCGACAGAGAAAATGGCGCTGTAGGCTATTTGTCGGAGTAGACAGGTCACCATCCTTGGCTGGCCAATGAACAGAAGGGAAGATAGGAAGGAAAGCAGGAGGGAGATGAGGAGAATGTAGGTGAGGTCCCGGTTGTTGGCTTTGACTATGGGAGTATGAATGTATTTAATGAAGATGCCTAAAATTAGAAGTGTGACAATGGACAAGAAGATGACCAAGTGAACAAGGACAATCCCCAGTGTCTCTTCATAAGATAGGAAAGTAATATGTTTGGGAATGCACTGAGTCTGGTTCTTGTTGGGATGCTGATCTTCTGGGCACTTGATGCAACGGTCCGCATCTGAGGAGAAGAAGAAGAAGAAGAAGAAGAAGAAGAAGAAGAAGAAGAAGAAGAAGAAGAAGAGTGACTTCAGCACCACATACGCTTCTTTTGTATCAACAATAATGAGCACTGTATTCCATTCCATAAAATGGATGCATCAGGGTGAAATTGCAAGAACAAAAAAAGCATCAGAAGATTAACCAGATGAAACAACACAAAAAATCAGAACGTTAACCTGATAAAAGTAGAGATGATGGCGAAATTACGGGAAAATACAGAGCTCCGAAGCAAAAATTAAAACACAGAAAGACTTTAAAAAAGAAATTCACTGCCCGAGAACACGTACGGAGATTAAAACGATAACGGCATTTATTTATTTATTTCAAAATCACAACCTTCCTGTAGACCTGCTTGAGGCAGTTCAAGAAGTAAACCTAGGTCAATAAAATGATAAAATGATGATCAGAATAATCAATTGTAATACAAGCCATTGGGGGGGGGGGAATGGGGGAAATGGGCACAAAATTAGTATAAAATGCCTTTCGGCAGCCTCAAACCCTACTACTAAAGGAGGCCTTAGGCTTAAAGCAGACCGTAAAAGACTTGAAAAGACAGGATGAAGAGCAGGTTGGGGAATTAAATAGCTTGGAAAGAGTCATCCTAGTGGTCCCCTACACAGTCTGCAGCATCCGATCAGAGGACCTGATGGAGTGTAGACAGCCAATGCACACAGATGTTCCTGTAGAACTACAAAGCTAGAAGTAAGCTAAGGAGACAATCAAGACTTAGGCTGCAGTCACACGTGCCATTTGGAGTGGAGGGGAAGCACCCTTATTTCCTCTGGTGGAATCTGACACAGCATTGCACAAGCACACATCCTTTGTAGCTGTGGGCTCAGCCTGTCACTGTGCAATCCAGACACCACATGGGGTGAGTGGGGTGGGGGTTACCTTTTGTTTCCCGTGCACATCAATGAGGAATCGCACCTCCACACTGAGGGTTCCCCATGAAGTATGCGGTTATGCACGTACTGCTATGCGAGAAATGGAATGAGCAGACCATCCCAATGGTCTGCATGCGTGCGTGAGCGATCAGACAGGGGAAAGTCCATCCATGGCCCATCAGGAAGCATTAGGACCAGACTTTCCCAAATGTCTTTTAACTCCACTTCTGTGGCGGAGAAGCACGGGATGCCAATGACTGTGGGACCTTTCCCAGATGTTTCTGTCTGGTCGTGCTCTTTAGATCCATCAGGCATTTGCAGCGGAGTCACATCTAAAGGCATGTTGGACCACAACCTTTCTCATTGTACACCTTCAGTTTGGCATTCCCCAGTTATATCTTCACACCAACCCAGTAAAGTTATAACTGGCTCTAAATCTCCCAGCTATAACCTGTCTGGCATCAAGTGGTTTACCACGGGACATACGCACATCTTCTTATGAACCCCAGGAGACTGCACAAGGTTCTGGGGGGATGTTATAATGCATACAGTTGTGGTCCTCCAAATCTCCACTAATTTGCCCATCAGCATTACCCCTGTGAAATAAGGACTGCACTGCTTGGGATTGTGTGAACAACCACGAATGTCCCTGACAGCACCAATGGTTGGTGATCCTGAACTCTTCTCCACACTCACCACCAGTTACCCAGTAGTCTCTCCCCATGAGGTCTCCCCTTCCAAATCCAAGAAAGGAAAGAGAGGTCCACAGGTATGAATTTCTAGAAGAATGGTCAGAAAATACTGAACTAATTCTTTGCCCTGTACTCCAAGGGGCATTCTTTTGTCCACAGCCACCCACCTTCCTGAGTGGAGATGGTTCCTTCTCCACATGGAGAACAGCCATAGCAGCAAATGGGCTTTCCTTCCAGGGTCACTTTCACATGTCCAGGGAGGCAGCTTTTGGTACACCTGGAATAGGGCAACATCTAAGCATAAACACAAGGACCGTGATCAGGGAAAATGAGAACTGGTTCCAATGGTAATATATTGTTTATATTTTATAAGAACTTTTGATTTCATTAATCATTTAGAAGAGGAAGAGAGAAGAGATTGGATTTACACCCCGCCCTTCACTCAGAGTCTCAGAGCAATTTACAATCTCATTTCACTTCCCCTCCCCACAACAGACACCCTGTGAGCAGTGTTTCCTCTAAGCTGAGTTAGTGTGAGCTAGCTCACAGCTTTTCAGCCTCCGGTTCACACATTTCTGTTTTAGCTCAGGAAGGATGGCTCCAAAGCCAACTGATTTATGCCAGAGCCAAATCGCTCCCTCACAATTTTAATGCCAGTGGCTCACAAAGTAGGATTTTTGCTCACGAGACTCCACAGCTTAGAGGGAGCATTGCCTGTGAGGTAAGTGAGGCTGAGAGAGCTCTTTCCAGAACTGCTTTTTCTTCAAGAAGAGCTCTGACAGAACTAAGGCTTGCCCAAGGTCATCAAGCAGCTGCAAGTGAAGGAGTAGGGAATCAAACCCAGTTCTCCCAGATTAGAGTCCGCATACTTAACCACTACACCAAACGTGAAATTTCTTGTGCTTACAGCTGGCCACTTTGGTGGCTTTAAAAAAAATTAAAGATTCATAAGACTTTCACTATTGATTCATCTGGAATTTGAAAGGATTAAAATGAAATTAATAGACTTGTAAAAAAACAAAAAATATTGGAAAGAAATACACTAAAAAATACACTGAAAAATGCCAAATGTATTAAAGTTTAAATACCCAACAGAGGCCAAGAGTATGGAATGTGGTGTTCTGCCTAACAAATTAATAAGAATCTTAGAAGCGATAGTCAAATACATGGTGTCAGCAGTTAGAACTATTTATGCAGCAAAACAGAAACTAGACGTCTGTCCACGTTTAGAAGAATGGGAAAATAAACTTCCTGAATATGCAGTAACGGCAAGATTAAAAACCTATTTGAGAAACAGGTCAATTACAAAATTTGAGGAGAGATGGAGTATGTATTATGTGTACTATGCTAGCAGGTGACAAATGAGAAGCAGTCTAAAATATTATATACCAATGTATGGTAATAAAATAGAAGTAGAATTAAAGAAGTAGAATAGAAGTAGAATTAAAATCTGTTTTAAATGTAATATCTCAAATACTAATGGGTGGGTTCTTGGTATGAGATACATAATAGACTGTCTTTTGCATGGAATTCACTGCCACAGGAGGTGGCAGCAGCTACAAGCATGGATGGCTTCAAGAGGAAATTAGTTAAAGCATATGGAACAGAAGTCCATCAGTGGCTATTATCCACAAAGTATAGATAGGAACGCTCAGTCTGGGGCAAGGGATGCTCTGTATTCTTGGTGTTTGGGGGAAGGCATAGCAGGCTCCTAGTGTCCTGACCCCACTGCTGGACCTCCTGTTGGCACCTGGTATTTTTGGCCACTGTGTGACAGAGTGTTGGACTAGATGGGTCATTGGCCTGATCCAACATTGGCTTCTCTTATGTTCTTATGATCTATTACTTGTCTCTTAAAGGTTCTAATAAATATGTAGAAGTGGCAAAATATGTCATACTGAATACGTAGTAATGTTGAAACAAATTATATAGTCAAAATAGATTATTTGTCTGAAGTTAGTTATGTAGTTATGTAGTTACGAAGTCTGAAACTTAAAATGTTGAATACAATTGTATCCTAACAGAAGTAAGAACTATTGTATTTTATAGATAATACCTTAAAAATTATAATGAAGGGGATGTTAGGGAAAATATTTTCTGCCTTATACGTTTTGTACTACATGATTTTCCTCAACAAATGCAATTATGTTGTATAACTCTCTTTTTCCTTTCCGTTTTCTTTTCCGCATCCCTACTGTCTTCCTAATTTTTAAAAAATAAATGAATGGATTTCCTCCCACCTGCTTATACCACCTGGGCCACACAATAGCATCCTGCTCAATGGTGAACTTTATCTCTCCGGACATCTGTCTTTCCAGACTCCCGACCTTCACACTCCAGGTGGACCCGTTGCGTGATGTCACCATGTTCACAACATCTAAGCCAGCTGCCAGGTCTCTGTTCTCGCCCAAATTCACCCCATCCAGGGAAATGTTGGCGAACTGGAAGTTTCTCAGGAAAGGATGGAGCTAGAATCACAAAGAGAACAGCAGGACTCAAAACACAGGAGACTTGTTTTTACGAATTCACAGTAGCTATGGCTTTGTCCTTACATTTCAGTTTTATCTTATTTAGATACTGAAAGTATATTTATCATCTATTCGTGTTAGCATTCAGAGCCCCTCCTCTCGCTGTAGGGCAGGGGTTTTTGCTAGAAAGTCATAAACGCCCTTCCTACAATATCATCTCAAATATCAAATACACTGGCTGAGTTCAGACTGGCAGCTTGCCCCACTATAGCCACGTGTGAGCAACATTTCACAAGCGGATTAACAGGGCCGTTCACACAGGCACATCTGTCTGGCATTCCCCACCCGTAGTCAACCTGTCGTGTACCGCTTCGCTCCCGCATTTAAAAGATACCTGGTGAAAGTGGTAGCAAATCCTGGCGAGCGCCTTTATCCCACTTCCGCTTCAGGGAAGTGTGAATGCTAACTCGAAAAGCCGGGAACAACCCGTAGTGATAATGTCTGCCGGGTGTTTCCGCTCATAAGGTGCACTTGATTGCCTTGGAAAGGCAGCAGCGATATGATTGGATGTGCTCCGCTCTTCCGCCCAATGTGGTGCCAGCGCAACAGGATCCTCCCCAAATTGCCTTGATGCGCTTATGCACATGAGCGCATGTGCGCACATGCGCACATAGCCGAATTACCAAGAAAAAGCTGTTTACAGCGACGTCGCCTGACCAGCAGTCTGAACGCTCCCTTGTGCCTCCTCCCAGTATGCTCCCGCTTCAATCCATGCAGAGTGACCGGGAAAACCTGGAACAGTTTGTTCTGGGTCTTTTTTGCAATGACTCCCTCCCGCTTCAAATTGCCAGTCTGAACTCAGCCACTGTGTGGCCCAGAAGGGAGGGAGGGATCTGTTCTAACTAGCAACCTCATCCTTTAGGTGGCTTCAGCTCTGGGAAGAGGAGATAGGTGTGATCCTGTTAGAATGTGCCCAGGCCAACATGCCTCTCTCCTCGGCTGTGGACTATATAATGGAACACCTAGAATCCAGCAGCACCGTTTGGACACCTGCAGTCCAGTTCATTAAAATTGTCTACTTTCTGCCTCCTATAAATCTATTCAGCCCTCTATATACGGTGGCCATACAATGCAGAAGCTCATAGGCTCTATGGCCTTCCTGTTGACCGTACTAAGAATCTTGAGTCCCAAACTCAGAAACTGAGTTTGCGTCAGAAATCTGAAAAACATCTCACAACCCCCTCAGTCCGGATACACAATAACCATTCCAAAGGAAAAGGAAAGCCAGTTTGGTGCAGTGGTTAAGTGCACAGACTCTAATCTGGGAGAACTGGGTTCGATTCCCCACGCCTTCGCTTGCAGTTACTGGATGACCTTGGGCAAGCCATAGTTCTGTCAGAGCTGTTCTTGAAAAAGAGCAGTTTCTGCCAGAGCTCTCTCAGCCCCACCTACCTCACAGGGTGTCTGTTGTGGGGAGGGGAGGGGAAAGGAGTTTGTAAACCACTCTGAGACTCCGAATGAAGGGCGGGGTATAAATCCAATCTCCTCCTCCTTCTATTCTTAATCCAGGGGAAATGGATACCTGCCAAGGTTGTATTTGGTCATTTTCCAGCCTGTCCCCACGCAGCCTCATCATCCGCTCAGATCTGTACGAGTGTGCCGGATACAGAGCATGAGCCACTGCCCAGAGAGAGGTGTAAATATTGTAGGCCCTGGGAGGAAGATGTTCTTTCAGGACCTCCCAGGGCATGGCCTCCAGCCTCTCCTTCTCTCTGTATCTCAGCTGGCCTCTCACAGACAAAACAGGCTTTGAGCACAAAGAATCAAATGCCTGCTCCATAAACTCCATGAGAAGAGGGTTAAATGCTTGTGGGTGGTGATACAGCATCTTTCTCTTTGTCCGGGTTGCGAAGGAGAGCGATCCAGGCATTATAACCGCAGAGGGAAACTGATAATTTGCCAAGCTGAAGAGAGAGTCCAACAAAAGGGCTGTGATCCAAACTTTACCAATGGGAGCTTTGCTGCTCTGTTCTACCGCTCGCGCGACTATTTCGAGAGTCATTACAGATATACCATCTCCATAGAGAACAAAAACATTGACTTGGCCGTGACGGAGCAATGAATCCATGCGACGTATTCTTTCCATTGACAAAACAGAAAAATAGATGCCGATTTCTGCGATGCTCTGTGAGAAGGCGACACAAATGCCGTTCTGGAGCATTATTGCCATCAAGGTGCTCCTGAACGTGTCCCCGTTGTCATTCTCTGGAGCAAAGAGCCCAACCCACGTCCATCGGAAATGCAGGAGCAGTTGGACAATTCCCAAGTACTGGGGTTCTTCTGGGGGGGCCATTTGGTAGAAGAAAGGGAACCGAGTTCTATCCTTCAGAACTGCCAAATGACCACCGTGGCTGACCTAATGGGGGAAAATTACATTTGGATACCTTCAATGTTTTTTAAAAAGGCAAAAAATAGCAAAATGTCTCGTATGCCTTTATAACAATAAAAAAAAACCCTTGAATGGATTGGGATATTTCAGGCTGCGGTCATGTCCAAGAAAGATCTCACCAAGTGTGCTTCACCTTTCACTGTGAACATGTCCCAACCTTAGAAATGAGGGACAGGCTTTCCCTTCTGATGACCCAGTAAGCCCCCAAGGTCTCTAAGCCTCAACAAATCATTGGGCAGGTCCCTTGGAAATAACATTTAAAGTATTAGATAGGGAAAAGACCCTAGTGGGTTTGGGAAAGATGCAAATCCGACATGTGTACAACTTTCTTCATCACTAAATAACTTTTGCTGAAATAGATTTGCAAGTCACTCTACTTAGATTGCCGAAATAGATCTGCAAGTCACTCTACTCTGCCACCCTACCGGGTATTTGACCTACTGACTGATGGGTGGAGAGCAGTGTTTCCTCTAATATGAGTCGGTGTGAGATAGCTCACAGTTTTTTAGCCTCCAGCTCACACATTTTTGTCTCAGCTCAGGAAGGGAGGGCTCCAGAGCAAACTAATTTACGCAGCAGCCAGATCATTCGCTCACAGTCATTCACAATGCCACTCGTTCACAAAGTAGAATTTTTGCCAGTCGTCCACAAATGCCAGTCGTTCACAAAGTAGAATTTTTGCTCACAAGATTCCGCAGCTTAGAGGGAGCATGGGTGGAGAGTAAGGGTGTGCAATTTTTTTAATTGGTATTTTTTGGTTCAGGTATATTTGACCCTTCCCCCTTCAATATTTAAAAAACAAAACAAAACCCGGATCCCGATACTAGTATGGTATTACAATCCGGGATTTTTTGGGAATCCTGAATTTTTTCTGGTCCAATAGACCCAAGAAGAAAAATACCAGCCCAATCCTGGGACTGGCTTGGCTTCCCCTGCAGCACAGTTTAAACCACGCAGCTGGAGAAGCTGGCCCCAGGATCTGCTGTGCCTCTTTAAACCGGACTGCACAAAAAGCCAGCCCCAAGCCAAGCCACTGGGAACAGTCTGCTCCTCCCGAACCAGCTGATCCTCAGGCTGTCCTCTGAGGGCCTTTAAAGGGACTGCAGGAGAAGCCCAACAAACAGCTCAGAGGTGGGAGCAATCTTCTCCTCCTCGTCTACTGTTTTCAAATCTACCAGTAATTCCTGAATATATTTGGGATTTTCTCGCGATTTCCCCCCCAGTTTTCCAGAGAACATCCAGATACATTTGGGAAGCCGAAAAATAACCTGAAAAAATATCAATAATGTATTCTGCAGGTTTATTTTCCGCTTGGGGAGATCCAAATGCACACTCTTAGTGGAGAGAGATGTCCTCCGATTGGCCTTGTAATCACTGCACCATAATGGCTGTTTGAGAACTATTCTGTTTCTAGATGTTTACAACCCTCTAAGAAAGACACTCCCTTTTTGCAGCGTTGCATTGCTGTGTACCTTATCCTCCCCAGCTAAATAAAGAGAGTAGGGATGGGCATGAACCGGGAAAATGTGGTTTGGTTTGTGGTTCGTGGTGTGCCTAGTTTGTGAACCATGGATTGTCATGAACTTTTAGGCAGCAAATTGATTTGGTTTGTGAGATCCATGACCTGGTAGAACAGCCCCCAACCCCGGCATGCTAGAGACACCAAACTTGCTGGGAATCTCTGCCTGATTCTCCTCTACCCACCCTCCAACTTTGGTGAGGATTGGATTTACGGGATCTGAGTTACAGCCTCCCAAAGAAGGTGTCCCCAGGAAAGTGCTTTCTGGGGAAATGACAGGGGCACCTTCAGGAGGTTCTTCCCCCCCCTGTGTCTGGGCATTTCTCCACTACTCTTGTCAGTTTCAAATTACTTCCTTTGCCACTGTTCCTTTGTGTTCTGTACACTGAACTGCTTGTGCTGGACTTGCAAAATCAACCGCCTAACACCCGCCCCGGCTTGGATTTCTTGTGACAATGTGCTTTGAGATCAATCAGTCCTTTTAAGCTTGCATTGCCATGGTGGTACTGGATTCTGCTGGGCATTCTAAACACTGAACTGGTTGTACTGGGCTTGAAAACACACACACACACCCTTTATTTTGATCTTCATGGATTCTGTGGTTGGACATTAGCCCACTTTTGCTTGCATTACTGCAGTTACAGGAGTCTGTGGAATCTGCTCAGGAATGAGCCAATGACACCAAACTCACAGGGAGACTTCTGCACACACCCCTTTGGTTTGAAGTTTGGTAAACATCTTGATTGAGAGGAGATAGTCTGTCTGGAAATCTATCCATTCACAAACTGCAACAAACCTCTAGGAACAGCCACTAAGTTCGTGGAAGGTTCATGCTGGTTGACCTATCACGAACTTGACTTCACAAACCATCCAAAATTCATGATGAACATTAGTTGAAGAGGCGGTTCATGTCCATCCCTAAAAGAGTTTCTAAACTTCATGAATTTCTTATGAACAGTGATCTATATGAACCACTAAAGGAAGGAAATCTGCTCCCAGACCCTTCTCAGCTTTCTTAAAAGCTGACATTGACCTGTATGAGACACATTTTGGTGCCCATCAATGTCTTGTTCGAAGAAGAAGAAGTTGGATTTATACCCTGCCCTTCACTTGGAGTCTGAGCACAGCTTACAATCTTCTTTCTCTTCCCCTCCCCACAGCAGATACCCTGTGAGGTAGGTGGGGCCCAGAGAGCTCAGAGAGAACTACTCTTATGAGAACAGCTCTGAGAGAACTGTGACTGCCCCAAGGCCACACCAGCTGCTGCATATGGAGGAGTGGGGAAATCAAGCTCAGTTCTCCCAGATTAGAGTCCACATTCCTAACCCACTATGCCAAACATAGGCCCCCTCACCGATTCATACCTGAGGAATTTTGTAGGTGTTCAACAGGACGGAAACATTGATGGAGATATCAGACTCTGACCCTTCAAGAACAGCCAACAGATTATTCCTCCTCCCACATTTGTAATTTGGAATGGTTTCCTGGGCAGAGGGTAACAGGCCCAATACAGCATTATACGTCACCCTGGGATGGACAGCGTTCTCATAGACGGTATAGCCCAGAGTGATATTATTAGGTAAGATCCTGGGATTCTCGTTGATCTCCTGAATGGCCAATGAGAAGGACAAAAGATGCCATGTCATCCTTGGTTCCCTGCAACAAAATACACATCACATATTGTCTGGTGATGCCTTGGTCATGCCATAACTTGTCCTTGCAGAAGCTGTTGTGGTACTCTGCTGGGATGATAACATACAGATTTTCCTTGTCTGGGTGCTGTGAATTTGTGGCAGGTAGGGAGGGGACCTGAGATGCCAGTCCCAGCACGTGGATGGTACACCACACAGCATCAGTTTTGGCAGTAACTGAATGCTAGGGTATGCGTGGAATTGTGTAACTTCCTTAAAATACTGGAGCAGCTTTAGTTACTGCAGGGTTAGGTTTTTCAGGGATGCCTAGTCAGGAAAGAGGCCCGTAGCTATGATGGGGCCTTTGGGGGCTCCGCCCCCTCTAGTGTGAGGCACGCCCTACAACAGCTGCTGCCCCCTCCCCCTCCCCCTCCCTCCCCTCCCGTGATATTAAAAGAGCCAGCCATCTGATCAGCAGGCCCTTTAGATCTGCAGCAGGTGAGGGAGAGGGGCGGCTGCCAGCTGCATGCCTTCCCTGAACTCTAAGCGGTGAATTTGCCGCTTAATGTTTAGGCACTAGCAGGCCCCTCCTTGAAAAAGGGAAGGTGTGCGGCTGCCTCTCTCCCTCCCCCTCTCCCCTCCCCAGCTGCCCCACAAAATTTCCCCAAGCCCCACCAACCCAAAATTTCTGGCTATGGGGCTGTCAGGAAAGGGTGGAATCAAATATCCCCACATATAAACCCCATTGGATGCATTTATAAACCACTTAACCCACACACTGGTGTCCGGTGTTCTCATTGTAGGGGACTGGCACAAAGGATCATTTCTTTGCTTTCTTACAGTCAGTCTTGAATGTGAAAATACCTCTTAAGCCAGAGATATTTCTGTTCAATTGTTTACCAGATGGCTTACATCAGAACTACAGATACTTTATTTTACATGTTATAGAACAGCAGCCCAGAACTTTATTTGCAATGACATGGAGGACACTGAAGATCCCAACGCTGTATGAGTCGATAATGAAGATTGTGGAATGTGCTGAAAGGGACCGATCGACAAATATATGAAAAGGAAAAATGGAAGAGGAAGTTATGGGACTGTGGAGGGCATTTGACGACTGGCTAGAACTTAATTACTGATAAAATAAGATTAACTGAAGAATAATAAGAATGATGGATATAGTAGTTGTGAAGCTCTAATGAGAAGATTTGCATGCAGAATGTTAAATTGGATTTATATATATATATATATTTCTGTATCTTCTCTTTCCCCTTTCCCTTTTTCTGTGCATAAACTAATAAAATACTTTAAAAACACACACACACACACATACACAAACACACACAAAAGGATCTTTGTGAAATGCTCCTAAAAAAAAAGATTTTTAAAGTGGTAACTGGCAGTCTAATCAGATGAAACTGACAGTTTGGTCAGATAATTTCCCCCCCCAGATGGAAGTCCTGTCGATGCCAACAGAAGTTACTCCCCACTAAGTGTGCGTTTGATTTGATTTTAATCCTCCTTAATCATTATGATTACAGAAGGAGACTTAAGAGGTCATTTGCTTCTCTTTGAGGGACAAGACTTTGCTGTAGGGTCCTTGCTGGTTGTTCATTTTTTGCTGTAATTACCTGCCTGCCTTTGGCTGTCAAAGAGTTCTTGGAGTGAGCGGACCAAAACCATTTCTTTCTTCTCCAGTTTGAGGGCAATTGATAAGGTGCATTGTTCCAGAACACTTTCCACTTCTGAAGAAGGGTGCATGCACAACAAAAGCTCATACCTCGAACATAACTTTGTTGGTCTTAAAGGTTCCCCTGGACTGCCTTGGAAAGTGGGGGATGCTCCTTCGCTGGACATTTTTTAAGCGGAGGCTGGGCAAGCATCGTTCGGGTATGATGTAGGGATATCTTTCAGCTACGCTCCTGCAGAGTGCAGGGGGTTGGACTAGATGACCCGCAAGGTCCCTTCCAACCCTACCGTTCTATGACCCTGTGATTCTACGGCTCAGACTTTGTTCTGCCTTTTCAGACCAACACAACCAACCCACCTGAATCCACCCAAAGACACTTAGCAATATTTACTCAATGTTAGCAGCTGCAGGAGAGCGAGGCAAGCAGCATGCTGACCTCTGTCAAGAAGAAAGAACCCAGAACTCTGTACCCATCACATGCTTTCAAAAAGTTCACCAAGGACTGACTTACGCCTGCCGTTTCAGAAAGGGAGGCTCCCGGAAGGTTCGTAAGGTGATGTCAAAAACTACTGTAGTGACCAGTCCAGCGATGTGGTGATCTCCCGGCCGGAAGTGATTAAATGGCTCTATTTCATCCATCATCACCGTGCGTGGGCATTTGGGACTCACCACCTTGTAGGCTGTAAGAAGCTGCAGCAGAAGCACCTGCGGGATCATTTCTCCACCCGCTGGCTCCTTTCTCCTCCCCAGGGGCTGCTCTCAAGCTGAGGGAAGCTGCTGCAAGATCTGCTAGGAAGATTAAGGTTGCAGTCACTGGGGCAGCAGCATCTCCACTCAAATCAGATCAAAGGGTAATGATATCAGACTTCATACTGTGGGAGTCTCACCCCCAACACGGCTCATCCGATGAACTCGGTAGAAAAAGAGGCTTTTATGCACTGAAGTCTCCAGACTGGTTGCAGGGCATTACATCATCTCGCGCGTGCTTCCAGGGTTGATGTTTCCAAGCTGAACTTTGGAGAGATCCCTCGAGGTTTGGCAAGAGGGAGAATAAATCACCATGATTTTGGTAATCACAAGGTTAAGAATCTGCGGCATGCCGGTCTCTCTCTCTCTCTGGATTTGCACGCAGGTGCAGAGATGGAGAAAATTTGTTTGCGAGAACTCACCAAAGTGAAGCCACAGGGTGACTTGGGTAACGGAAGAAGTTTGGCCTAAGTTTCACTGAAGAACAACCTTTGGATGAAGGCTGCAGGAATGGCTGAAGCTTTAGCCAGGCCAATGGGAGACTATGCTAAACTCAGGTGGTCAATGCCTTCGGATGCTTTGTCGTGTCCCCCTTAGTCATCTGTTTTCTAAACTGAAAAGTCCTGATGGTTCAACCTGTTCAAGAGCCAGTTTGGTGTAGTGGTTAAGTGCGCGGACTCTAATCTGGGAGAACCTGGTTTGATCCCCCACTCCTCCACTTGCACCTGCTAAATGACTTTTGGCAAGCCGTAGTTCTGGCACAGGTGTTCTTGAAAAAGAGCAGTTTCTGTCAGAGCTCTCTCAGTCCCACCTACCTCACAGGGTGCCTGTTGTGGGGAGGGGAAGGGAGAGGAGTTTGTAAGCCACTCTGAGACTCCTTTGAGTAGTGAAGGGCCGGGTATAAATCCAATCTCTTCTTCATCATCATCACTGGAAAGGCGTTTCTACCCATTCATTGTCTTAGATGTCTTGTCTTTTGATTTTAACTTTAAATACTTCACTGCAACTCCAAACTAGAAAGAAATAAAAGAAGCCTCCACACTTATCCAGGCCACCTTTACGGCTGTGGGACAGGAGCTGGTGAAAGGGGAAGGATTCCCCTTCCTCTCTTCATCTCCGTGACAGCAGTGGTGGGATGGGGCAATTGACCCTGGCAGTGGCCAATCAGTTTATTGAGGCTGGCTGAGGGGGTGGAGCTTCCAGGCAGAACTGGAGACTCTGGTCCACCCTCCAAGAACTTTAGGGATGCCATCTGAAGCCGCTCGGCAGTTCGCACCAACTTCTGTGAGGTCAGGGTTGTGTTGGGGAGGATTGCTTGGATTTTGGTGGTGTAATGTATCCACTTGAAAATATGGGTTCGGGACAGCCGTGTGCTCGGACTGGTTCTAACCGGTCCGTCATGCAGCCAGGTGAGGGGCCTGAGCTTCGCTCTGTAAGACAATGGACTGTAGGCTCCTAGCTCCCTTCCAATCGGGGAGCTGGGGATAACTCAATTACTGTAAATAGCGAATCACGGGATGAGATGGCAAGAATGAGATGGCAAGAATGAACATCGACATCTTGGGAATCAGCGAACTAAAGTGGACAGGAATGGGCGAATTTAACTCAGAAGACCATTATATCTACTACTGTGGCCAGGAATCCCGTAGAAAAAATGGTGTGGCCTTTATAGTCAACAAGAGAGTGAGAAAGGCAGTATTGGGATACAACCTCAAAAATGACAGAATGATCTCGGTCCGAATCCAAGGCAAACCATTCAATATCACAGTAATCCAAGTCTATGCCCCAACCACTGCTGCAGAAGAGGCTGAAGTGGACCAGTTCTATGAAGACCTACAACAGCTCATAGAACTAACACCAAAAAATGATGTCCTCATCATCATAGGGGACTGGACTGCTAAAGTACGAAATCAAAAGGTATCCGGAATAACAGACAAGTTTGGCCTTGGAGAACAAAATGAAGCAGGGCAAAGGCTAACAGAGTTTTGTCAAGAGAACACGCTGGTCATAGCAAACACCCTTTTCCAACAACCTAAGAGGCGTCTCTACACATGGACATCACCAGATGGGCAACACCGAAATCAGATTGACTATATAATTTGCAGTCAAAGATGGAGAAGCTCTATCCAGTCAGTAAAAACAAGACCTGGAGCTGACTGTGGCTCAGATCATGCAAAATTGCATGATTCAGACTTGCAAAATTCAGACTTAAATTGAAGAAAGTTGGGACAACCTCAAGGCCATTCAGATTTGACCTAGATCGCATCCCCGATGAATATACAGTAGAGGTGAAGAATAGGTTTAAGGGACTAGATTTGATAGACAGAGTGCCTGAAGAACTCTGGACAGAGGTCTGTGACATTGTAAAGGAGGCAGCAATCACCGCCATCCGAAAGAAAAATAAATGCAAGAAAGCAAAGTGGCTGTCTGATAAGGCTTTACACATAGCAGAGGAAAGAAGGAAAGCTAAAGGCAACGGTGCAAAGGAAAGATTTGCCCAACTGAATGCAGATTTCCAAAGAACAGCAAGGAGAGATAAGGAGGCTTTCCTGAATGAACAATGCAAAGTAATAGAGGAAAACAATAGATTGGGAAGGACTAGAGATCTCTTCAAGAAAATTGGAGAAATCAAGGGAACGTTCCATGTAAAGCTGGCCATGATAAAGGACAAAAATGGTAGGGACCTAACAGAAGCAGAAGAGATTAGGAAAAGATGGCAAGAATACACAGAAGAACTATACAAGAAGGACCTCAATGTCCTTGACAACCACAATGGTATAATCACTGACCTCGAGCCAGACATCCTGGAAAGCGAAATTAAATGGGCCTTAGAAAGCATTACTAACAACAAAGCTAGTGGAGGTGATGATATCCCAGCTGAGTTATTCAAAGTCTTAAAAGAAGATGCTGTTAAAATGCTGCACTCAATTTGCCAACAAATTTGGAAAACACAACGGTGGCCACAGGATTGGAAAAGGTCAGTTTACATTCCAATCCCAAAGAAGGGCAATGTCAAGGAATGTTCAAACTATCGCACAATTGCACTCATTTCACATGCTAGCAAGGTCATGCTCAAAATCCTACAAGCTAGGCTCCAACAGTACATGGATAGAGAACTGTCAGAAGTACAAGCTGGGTTTCGAAGAGGTAGAGGAACTAGAGATCAAATTGCCAACATTCTCTGGATTATGGAGAAAGCAAGAGAGTACCAGAAAAACATCTACTTCTGCTTCATTGACTATGCTAAAGCCTTTGATTGTGTGGATCACAATAAATTATGGCAGGTTCTTAAAGAGATGGGAGTACCGGACCACCTCACCTGTCTCCTGAGAAACCTGTATAAGGGTCAAGAAGCAACAGTTAGAACTGGATATGGAACAACTGATTGGTTTAGCATAGGAAAAGGAGTACGACAAGGATGTATATTGTCACCTTGCTTATTTAATTTATATGCCGAGTACATCATGCAAAATGCTGGCCTGGATGAATCACAAGCTGGATTTAAGATTACTGGGGAAAAGATCAATAACCTCAGATATGCAGACGATACCAAGAAGAGATTGGATTTATACCCCGCCCTTCAGTGCCCAAAGGCGTCTCAGAGCGGCTTACAAACTCCTTCCCCTTCCCCTTCCCCTTCCCCTTCCCACAACAGACACCCTGTGAGGTAGGTGGGGCTGAGAGAGCTCTTAACACAAACTGTCCTTGAGAGAGCAGCTGTGCCAGAGCTTGTGACTGACCCAAGGTCACATCAGCAGGTGCAAGTGGAGGAGTGGGGAATCAAACCCGGTTCTCCCAGATAAGAGTCCGCGCACTTAACCACTACACCAAACCGTGCACTTAACCACTACACCTGAGATACTTCTCAGAGGAGTCCCAGGTGTTTTGGTGGAGCAGAGGGGAAGAAACGGTCCTGCAGGTATGAGGGACCCAGGCTGTGAGGGGCTTTGCATATGATGGCCAATCATTTCAATTAATCCTGATAAGAACCCCAGCTGAAGCAGAATCACCAAATAAGGTTTAACTGAGCAAACTTTTTGAGGGACTTGTTTCTTCTAGTACAATGCAATATTCAAGGGCAGACTTCAGATCTAATGTCAATAGAAAAAGAGGGACTGATTGATTTGATTTATTAGATTTCTACCCCACCCTCCCAGCCTTAGCAGACAACTTCTTAGAGATAATGATTTTTCTTAAAATCAAGCCTGCTCTTTTCATTAGGCAAGAATTTGATGAACAGGTGAAAGTTAATCCTGCAAGTACAGAAAAATGCATGCAATAAAAATCAGGTCTACAAACATTTCTCAAACTTAGCTAAGTACATAAGCATTACGATTCTCTAAGATTTAGGAAAGTCAGCTTGTCCGGAACTTACTTTGTTACTTTGTTGTTTTGGGACCATCTTTACCAGAACCCCGTCTTGCTATTAAGAACTCTGGTGACAGCTAGAGCGCCTGCATTTTATTGTATTGTTTAAATGATTGTTTTATCCTGTTTTTAGCTGTATTAACCTTGGAATACGTGCCTCGTCTGTTAGCCGCCCTGAGCCTGCTTGGGGAGGGTGGGTTATAAATCTAAAAATAAATAAATAAAAGTGAATAAAGTAATTAATAATTTAATTAATAATTTCAATAAACAAACACATAAAACAAACAAGAAAATGAACATAAATCAAATAACGATACAAAATAGTCTAATAAGAAGAACAGATACAGATATTACATATAGGAGAAAAAGAGGAATGAGTATTACAAGTATAGTTTCTAAGATAACAGTTACTCCACAGAAAACACTATCAAAACCCGAATACAACCAAAGCGTTCGAGCCATTAAAAATAATATTATGATTTGCCATGTAATCTATTATAGGGTACCACTTTTCAACAAATTAGAATTCCTGGGGTACGTTTCCAATGGAACAAAAGATGAGTTATTTTTCCATTATAAATTGGTCCCCGATTGAGACACAATAGCTGTTTTGGCTGCCACTAAAAGAGATTAACTCCCTCATGGATCACTGCCTTGTCGTGGCGAGGGGGCTTGCGTGGTTCGATGAGGCTGTGGGCTATGCCGTGGAGGGCCACCCAGGATGGACAGGCCACAGCAGAGAACTCAGACCAAGCGTGATCCCCTGGAGAAGGAAATGGCAACCCACTCCAGTATCTTTGCCAAGAAAACCCCATGGACAGTAACAAAAGGCTAAAAGATATGACGCCGGAAGATGAGCCCCTCAGGTCGGAAGGTGTCCAATATGCTACTGAGGAAGAGCAGAGGGCAAATACGAGTAACCCCAGAAAGAGTGAAGCGGCTGGGCCAAAGCCGAAAGGACGCTCAGTTGTGGATGTGTCTGACGGTGAAAGGAAAGTTCGATGCTGCAAAGAACAATACTGCATAGGAACCTGGAATGTAAGATCTATGAATCAAGGTAAGCTTGACGTGGTCAAAAATGAGATGGCAAGAATGAACATTGACATCTTGGGAATCAGTGAACTAAAGTGGACAGGAATGGGTGAATTTAACTCAGAAGACCATTATATCTACTACTGTGGCCAGGAATCCCGTAGAAAAAATGGTGTGGCCTTTATAGTCAACAAGAGAGTGAGAAAGGCAGTATTGGGATACAATCTCAAAAATGACAGAATGATCTTGGTCCGAATCCAAGGCAAACCATTCAATATCACAGTAATCCAAGTCTATGCCCCAACCACTGCTGCAGAAGAGGCTGAAGTGGACCAGTTCTACGAAGACCTACAACAGCTCGTAGAACTAACACCAAAAAATGATGTCCTCATCATCATAGGGGACTGGAATGCTAAAGTAGGAAATCAAAAGGTAACTGGAATAACAGACAAGTTTGGCCTTGGAGAACAAAATGAAGCAGGGCAAAGGCTAACAGAGTTTTGTCAAGAGAACACGCTGGTCATAGCAAACACCCTTTTCCAACAACCTAAGAGGCGTCTCTACACATGGACATCACCAGATGGGCAACACCGAAATCAGATTGACTATATAATTTGCAGTCAAAGATGGAGAAGCTCTATCCAGTCAGTAAAAACAAGACCTGGAGCTGACTGTGGCTCAGATCATGAGCTACTCATTGCAAAATTCAGACTTAAATTGAAGAAAGTTGGGAAAACCACAAGGCCATTCAGATTTGACCTAGATCGCATCCCCGATGAATATACAGTAGAGGTGAAGAATAGGTTTAAGGGACTAGAACTAGTGCCTGAAGAACGATGGACAGAGGTCCGTGACATTGTAAAGGAGGCAGCACTCACCGCCATCCCAAAGAAAAAGAAATGCAAAAAAGCAAAGTGGCTGTCTGATGAGGCTTTCCGCATAGCAGAGGAAAGAAGGAAAGCTAAAGGCAATGGGGAAAAGGAAAGATTTGCCCAACTGAATGCAGATTTCCAGAGAACAGCAAGGAGAGATAAGGAGGCTTTCCTGAATGAACAATGCAGAGTAATAGAGGAAAACAATAGATTGGGAAGGACTAGAGATCTCTTCAAGAAAATTGGAGAAATCAAGGGAACGTTCCATGCAAAGCTGGCCATGATAAAGGACAAAAACGGTAGGGACCTAACAGAAGCAGAAGAGATTAGGAAAAGATGGCAAGAATACACAGAAGAACTATAGAAGAAGGACCTCGATGTCCTTGACAACCACGATGGTATAATCACTGACCTCGAGCCAGACATCCTGGAAAGCGAAGTTAAATGGGCCTTAGAAAGCATTACTAACAACAAAGCTAGTGGAGGTGATGGTATCCCAGCTGAGTTATTCAAAGTCTTAAAAGAAGATGCTGTTAAAGTGCTGCTCTCAATTTGCCAACAAATTTGGAAAACACAACAGTGGCCACAGGATTGGAAAAGGTCAGTTTACATTCCAATCCCAAAGAAGGGCAACGTCAAGGAATGTTCAAACTATCGCACAATTGCACTCATTTCACACGCTAGCAAGGTCATGCTCAAAATCCTACAAGCTAGGCTCCAACAGTACGTGGATAGAGAACTGCCAGAAGTACAAGCTGGGTTTCGAAGAGGTAGAGGAACTAGAGATCAAATTGCCAACATTCGCTGGATTATGGAGAAAGCAAGAGAGTACCAGAAAAACATCTACTTCTGCTTCATTGACTATGCTAAAGCCTTTGATTGTGTGGATCACAATAAATTATGGCAGGTTCTTAAAGAGATGGGAGTACCAGACCACCTCACCTGTCTCCTGAGAAACCTGTATAAGGGTCAAGAAGCAACAGTTAGAATCGGATATGGAACAACTGATTGGTTTAGCATAGGAAAAGGAGTACGACAAGGATGTATATTGTCACCTTGCTTATTTAATTTATATGCCGAGTACATCATGCGAAATGCTGGCCTGGATGAATCACAAGCTGGAGTTAAGATTGCTGGGGAAAAGATCAATAACCTCAGATATGCAGACGATACCACTCTGATGGTAGAAAGTGAAGAGGACCTAAAGAGCCTCTTGCTCAGGGTGAAAGAGGAGAGTGCAAAAGTGGGCTTGAAGCTCAACATCAAGAAAACTAAGATCATGGCATCTGGCCCCATCACTCCTTGGCAAATAGAAGGGGAAGTCGTAGAAGTAGTGACAGACTTCACGTTCCTAGGATCCCAGATCACTGCAGATGGTGACTGCAGCCATGAAATTAAAAGACGCCTGCTCCTTGGGAGGAAAGCGATGGCAAACCTAAACAGCATGATAAAAAGCAGAGACATCACCCTGCCAACAAAAGTCCGCATGGTCAAAGCAATGGTATTCCCCGTAGTAATGTATGGCTGCGAGAGTTGGACTATAAGGAAGGCCGAGCGCCGAAGAATAGATTCTTTTGAACTATGGTGCTGGAGAAGACTCTTGAGAGTCCCTTGGACTGCAAGGAGATCAAATCAGTCAATCCTAAAAGAAATCAACCCTGACTGTTCCCTGGAAGGCCAGATCCTGAAGCTGAAGCTCAAATACTTTGGCCACCAAATGAGAAGGGAGCATTCACTGGAGAAGACCCTGATGCTGGGAAAGATTGAAGGTCAAAGAAGAAGGGGACAGCAAAGGATGAGATGGTTAGACAGTGTCATCGATGCAACAAACATGAAACTGAGCAAACTTCAGCGGACAGCGGAAGACAGGAGGGCCTGGCGTAATCTGGTCCATGGGGTCGCGAAGAGTCGGACTCGACTGTGCGACTGAACAACAACAACAACAACAAAAGAGATTAAGTCCTTTCTGATAGGGAGTATAGAATAGTGGTGTGCACGAAAAAAAATCTGTATTTTTCAGGTTCGGATAAACCAACCCTGAAAAATATCGGTAAATACCGATATTCCCAAATCTCAATATCGGTATGATATTGGGGTTCAGGAAAAATTGGTACTGTGCTATGGAACAGATGGTCACAGATCCTACCAGGGGAGAGGCAATCCTGGATTTGGTCCTAAGTAACACCCAAGACCTGGTGAGAGATGTAAAAGTGATTGCACCGCTTGGGAACAGTGACCATAATGTCATTGGGTTGAACATTTGTACAAACAGGGAGTTGCCCAAAAAGACTAACGCAACCACTTTTAACTTTAAAAGGGGTAACTTCTCTGGTATGAGGGGACATGTGAGGAAGAAATTGAAAGGAAGAGTGGAAAAGGTCAAAAACATTGGGGAAGCTTGGAGACTATTTAAAAATACAATCCTAGAAGCTCAGAAAAAATATATACCACAGGTTAGGAAAGGCACAAATAGGTATAGAAAAAAGCCTGCAAGGTTAACAAATAAAGTAATGGAAGCTGTAAAAGGTAAGAAGGATTCCTTTAAGCGGTGGAAAGCTAGTCTCAGTGAGGTTGATAAAAGGGAACACAGACTATGGCAAATAAAATGCAAGTCTGTGATCAGGCAAGCAAAAAGGGAATATGAGGAGCATATCGCAAAAAACACAAAGGCCAACAATAAAACTTTCTTCAAATACATTAGAAGTAGGAAGCCAGCCAGGGAGGCAGTGGGGCCCTTGGATGACCAAGGGGTAAAAGGAGTAGTGATGGATGATAGGGAAATGGATGAGAAGCTGAATGCATTTTTTGCCTCTGTCTTCACTGTGGAAGATGAGACGTGCTTGCCCAATCCAGAACCACCGATTTTGGGAGGGGGTTTGAAAGACCTGAATCAGATTGCGGTGACAAGAGAGGAAGTCCTCCGACTGATGGACAATTTAAAAACTAATAAATCACCAGGCCCGGATGGCATTCATCAGAGAGTTCTGAAAGAACTCAAATGTGAACTTGTGGATCTCCTGACAAAAATATGTAATCTTTCTTTAAAATCTGCATCCATTCCTGAGGACTGGAAGGTAGCTAATGTCATTCCCATCTTTAAAAAGGGCTCCAGGGGAGATCCGGGAAATTACAGGCCAGTCAGTCTGACATCGATACTGGGTAAGTTGGTGGAAACTGTTATTAAGGAAAGAATTAGTAGGCACATTGATGAACAAAAACTATTGAGGCAGACTCAGCATGGGTTCTGTAAGGGAAGATCTTGTCTCACTGACCTGTTAGTGTTTTTTGAGGGAGTGAACAAACATGTGGACAAGGGGGACCCAATAGATATTATTTACCTTGGCTTCCGGAAAGCTTTTGATACAGTTCCTCATCAAAGGCTCCTCAGTAAGCTCAATAGTCATGGGATAAAAGGACAAGTCCTCTTGTGGATCAAAAACTGGCTTATAAATAGGAAACAGAGAGTGAGTATAAATGGGAAACTTTCTCAGTGGAGGGTGGTAAGCAGTGGGGTACCACAGGGATCAGTGCTCGGTCCGATGCTTTTTAACTTGTTTATTAACGATTTGGAATTGGGAGTAAGCAGTGAAGTGGCTAAATTTGCAGATGACACGAAGTTGTTCAGGGTGGTGAAAACCAGGGAGGATTGTGAGGCACTCCAAAGGAATCTGTCGAGGATGGGTGAGTGGGCGTCAACGTGGCAAATGGGGTTCAATGTGGCCAAGTGCAAAGTGATGCACATTGGAGCCAAAAATCCTAAATATAAATACACATTGATGGGGTCTGAACTGGTAGAGATGGACCAAGAGAGAGATCTTGGAGTCATAGTGGATAACTCAATGAAAATGTCTAGACAATGTGTAACTGCAATAAAGAAGGCCAACACTATGCTGGGGATTATTAGGAAGGAAATTGAAAACAAATCAGCCAGTATCATCATGCCCCTGTATAAATCATTGGTGCGACCTCATTTGGAATACTGTGTACATTTCTGGTCGCCACATCTCAAAAAGGATATTATAGCATTGGAAAAAGTGCAGAGAAGGGCAACTATAATGATAAAAGGGGTGGAACACCTTCCCTATGAATAAAGGTTAAAACGCTTGGGGCTCTTTAGCTTGGAGAAACAATGGCTGAGGGGTGACATGATCGAGGTTTATAAGATCATGAATGGGATTGAGCAGGTTGAGAAAGAAGTACTTTTCTCCCTTTCTCGTGGGCACTCCATGAAATTGCTGAGCGGTCAGGTTAGAACGGATAAAAGGAAGTACTTCTTCACCTAAAGAGTGATTAACATACGGAATTCACTGCCACAGGAGGTGGTGGCAGCTACAAGCGTGGACAGTTTCAAGAGGGAATTAGATAAACATATGGAGCAGAGGTCCATCGGTGGCTATTAGCCACAAGGTATGGATAGGAGATCTCAGTCTGGGGCAGGTGATGCCCTCTATTCTTCGTGCTGGGGGGGAAGCAGTGGGAGGGCTTCTGGTGTCCTGGCCCCACTGCTGTACCTCCTTGTGGCACCTGGTATTTTTGGCCGCTGTGTGACAGAGTGTTGGACTAGATGGGCCATTGGCCTGATTCAACATTGGCTTCTCTTATGTTCTTATGTACTGCCGAATATATTCAGCACTATTATACCCTATGGGGAAAGCCCCAATAGAGTATAATGGCACTGGAGTCTTTCCTTTCCCAGTTCCCTGCCTCAGGTCAGTTTCACTCCCCTTTGATCACCTGGGGAGTGAAATTGACCAGAGGAAGCAGCTGGGCAGCTGAGGAAGGGAGAACTCATGGGGGAGGCACATTTAAATGCCCCCACCCTTCCCCAGCCTGCCTGCTTCCCCAGGCGCTCCACAGGGGGGGCAATTTAAACTGCTTTCCCTCCAGAGATAGGCATCCCAGGGCACCCCGCAACTGCCTTCCCCCCAGGATCTTACTTCTTTGGTTGTGGGGGGGAGGAGGGAAGCCAAGGGAAGGAATTTTTGGGGGGGGGCCCAGGGGATTTTTAATGCATTTTCTATAATCTTCCTCTTTCTCCTCTTCACCTACTGGACCGGCATGTAGAAATTCGCAAGCCTTTACAAAAGAGTCAATTTTTTCTTTCTTGTCTTTAAATTTGAAGAGGATGCCTTCTGGAAAACTCCTTTTGTAGGGGATATTATTTTTCTGTAGGAACAATGCCAAGTTTCTGAATTTCTTTCTCTTTTTCCTTACTTCAAATGGAATGTCCTTCAAAACTCTTATTTCTTTGTCTTTGATTTTCAGGATGACTCCACTTGTTGCTTTCAATATTTGATCTCTTAGTTGTCTCCTGGAGAATCTCACCACAATCTCACCGGGCAGAATATTCTTTCTTATATGATCAGAATATGGCCGATAGATCACATCTATTTCGTTTTGTATATAATCCGCTTTTAAATCTGCAGCTGGCCCCAATGCATCGCACATAATTTGCTTCAAGTCTTCTCCTTTTGCTTCAGGGACCCCCTGAAATCTTAAGACATAGCTTGCCTTTTCCATTTCCAGCTGTAAAAGTTGAGCCTCATTAGTTGCTTTCTTTTTTTCCGTCACCTGCATTTGTTTTTTTAAGCTTCTGTGTATCGGCAGCCACTTCTTTAAGCTCTTGCTCCATTTTCTTTGTCTTTTTAGTAGTTTCATTCAACTGGCTTTGTTGTGCATCGAATTTATTGTGAAGCGATGTCATTTGTTCCAGCATAGGGCGCAAAGCCTCAGTCAGCATATTTTGGAAGTCTATGGTAGTGTCCTGTCTAGGGACAGAGCTCGCTGGACTGGCATTTCTGGCAGGGAACTTCAGTTTCAATTGTTTGTCCTTCTCCTTCCTCCTCAGAGGTGCCATATTTGAGAGATTGTTTACTTATTAGAAAAAGTTATCAAAGTCCCACGATCCTTTAGCAACACCTGGTAAGTTCTCAAAAGATACTTATTATAGTCCTGTTTCGCTTTATATTCCGCCCCCCCTTGTATCTTCATTTAAAAGTTCAGCTTTCTTTCCTTTCAAGGGAGGGTTCCCCCCACCTGGGTTTATTAAGGGGAGGCTTTTAGCTCTTTTCCTGGTGTTTCACTTAAAAGTCACTCACATTTCGCATAGAAATCGCCTTTCACGATTTACTTGGCCACTGTGTGACAGAGTGTTGGACTGGATGGGCCATTGGCCTTTTTCAACATTGACTTCTGTTATGTTCTTATGTTCTTATGTTAAGCTGCTCACTGCCAAAGTCCAGCCGATCCTCTCCGATACGATCCTGACCTCACAGAAGTTGGAGTGAACTGCTGAGAGGCTTCAGGTGGCATCCCCTAAAGTTCTTGGAGGGTGGACCTGAGTCTCCAGTTCTGCCCAGAAGCTCCACCCCCTCAGTCAGCCTAAATAAACTGATTGGCCGCTGCCAGGGTCAATTGCCACATCCCGTCACTGCTGTCAAAGAGGTGAAGAGAGGAAGGGGAATCCTTCCCCTTTTGCCAGCTCCTGTCCCACAGCTGTAAAGGTGGCCTGGATAAGTGTGGGGGCTTCTTTTATTTCTTTCTCCTTTGGAGTTGCAGTGAAGAATTTAAAGTTAAAACCAAAAGACAAGGCACCTAAGACAATGAATGGGTAGAAAAGCCTTTCCAGTGATGATGATGATGATGATGATGAAGAAGAAGAAGAGATTGGATTTATACCCGGCCCTTCACTACCCAAGGGAGTCTCAGAGTGGCTTACAAACTCCTTTCCCTTCCCCTCCCCACAACAGACACCCTGTGAGGTAGGTGGGGCTGAGAGAGCTCTGGCTGAAACAGCTCTTTTTCAAGAACAGCTTTGCCAGAACTATGGCTTGCCCAAGGTCATCCAGCAGGTGGAAGTGGAGGAGTGGGGAATCAAACCTGGTTCTCCCAGATTAGAGTCCATGCACCTAACCACTACAGCAAACTGGCTCTTGAACAAGTTGAACAGTCAGGACTTTTCAGTTTAGAAAACAGATGACTAAGGGGGACATGACAAAGCATGGGAAGGCATTGATCACCGGAGTTTAGCATAGTCTCCCATTGGCCTGGCTAAAGCTTCAACCATTCCTGCAACCTTCATCCAAAGGTTGCTCTTCAGTGAAACTTAGGCCAAACTTTCATGTTCCTTCCGTTACCCAGGTCACCCTATGCCTTCACTTTGGTGAGTTCTTGCAAACAAATTTTCTCCATCTCTGCACCTGCGTGCAAATCCAGAGAGAGAGAGACCGGCATGTCGCAGATTCTTAACCTTGTGATTACCAAAATCATGGTGATTTATTCTCCCTCTTGACAAACCTCGGGGGATCTCTCCCAAGTTCAGCTTGGAAACATCAACCCTGGAAGCACACGCGAGATGATGTAATATCTTACAACCGGTCTGGAGACTTGGGTGCATAAAAGCCTCTTTTTCTACCGAGTTCATCGGATGAGCTGTGTTGGGGGTGAGACTCCTACAGTATAAAGTCTGATATCATTACCTTTCGATCTGATTTGAGCGGAGATGCTGCTGCCCCAGTGACTGCAGCCTTAATCTTCCCAGCGGATCATGCAGCGGATTCCCTCAGCTTGAGAGCAGCCCCTGGGGAAGAGAAAGGAGAAAGGAGCCAGTGGGCAGAGAAATGATCCCGCAGGTGCTTCTACTGCAACTTCTTACAGCCTACCAGGTGGGGAGTCCCAAATGCCCACCGACGGTGGCGACGGATGAAATAGAGCCATTTAATCACTTCCGGCCGGGAGACCACCTCATCGCTGGACTGGTCACTGCAGTAGTTGCTGACCTCACCTTACGAACCTTCCGGGAGCCTCCCTTCTTGAAACGGCAGGAGTAAGTCAGTCCTTGGTGAACTTTTTGAAAGCATGCGATGGGTACAGAGTTCTGGGTTCTTTCTTATTGACAGAGGTCAGCATGCTGCTTGCCTTGCTCTCCTGCAGCTGCTAACATTGAGTAAATATTGCTAAGTGTCTTTGGGTGGATTCAGGTGGGTTGGCTGTGTTGGTCTGAAATGGCAGAACAAACTCAGAGCCATAGAATCACAGGGTCATAGAATGTTAGGGTTGGAAGGGACCTTGCGGGTCATCTAGTCCAACCCCCTGCACTCTGCAGGAGCGTAGCCGAAAGATAGCCCTACAGCATACCCGAAAGATGCTTGTCCAGCCTCCGCTTAAAAATGTCCAGCGAAGGAGCATCCCCCACTTCCCGAGGCAGTCCAGGGGAACCTTTAAGACCAACAAAGTTTTGTTCGAGGTATGAGCTTTTGTGTGCATACACCCTTCTTTAGAAGTGGAAAGTGTTCTGGAACAATGCAAAGAAAGTGCCCTCGAACTGGAGAAGAAAGAAATGGTTTTGGTCCGCTCACTCCAAGAGCTCTTTGACAGCCAAAGGCAGGCAGGTAATTGCAGCAAGAAATGAACAACCCGCAAGGACCCTCCAGCAAAGTCTTGTCCCTCATGGAGAAGCAAATGACCTCTTAAGCCTCCTTCTGTAATGACAGGAAGCACTCATCATGATTAGGGAGGATTAAAATCAAATCGAACGCACGCTTAGTGGGGAATAACTTCTGTTGGCATCAACAGGACTTCCATCTGGGGGGGAAAATTATCTGACCAAACTGTCAGTTTCAGCTGATCAGACTGCCAGTTACCACTTTAAAGATCTTTTTTTTTTTAGGAGTATTTCACAAAGATCCTTTTATTAGTTTATGCATTAGTTTATATAAAAATCCAATTTAACATTCTGCATGCAAATCTTCTCATTAGAGCTTCACAACTACTATATCCATCATTCTTATTATTCTTCATTTAATCTTATTTTCTCAGTACTTAAGTTCCAGCCAGTCGTCAAATGCCCTCCACAGTCCCATAAATTCTTCTTCCATTCTTCCTTTTCATATATTTGTCGATCGGTCCATTTCAGCACATTGCACAATCTTCATTATCAACTCATACAGCGTTGGGATCTTCAGTGTCCTCCATGTCATTGCAAATAAAGTTCTGGGCTGCTGTTCTATAACATGTAAAATAAAGTATCTATGGTTCTGATGTAAGCCATCTGGTAAACAATTGAACAGAGATATCTCTGGCTTAAGAGATATTTTCACATTCAAGACTGACTGTAAGAAAGCAAAGAAATGATCCTTTGTGCCAGTCCCCTACAATGAGAACACATAAGAACATAAGAGAAGCCAATGTTGAATCAGGCCAATGGCCCATCTAGTCCAACACTCTGTCACACAGCGGCCAAAATATACCAGGTGCCATCAGGAGGTCCAGCAGTGGGGCCAGGGCACCAGAAGCCCTCCCACTGCTGCCCCCTCCAGCACCAAGAAAAGAGTGCATCACCTGCCCCAGACTGAGAGTTCCCATCTATACTCTGTGGCTAATAGCTACTGATGGACTTCTGCTCCATATGTTTATCTAATTCCCTCTTGAAACTGTCCATGCTTGCAGCTGCCACCACCTCCTGTGGCAGTGAATTCCATATGTTAATCACTCTTTGGGTGAAGAAGTATTTCCTTTTATCTGTTCTAACCCGACTGCTCAGCAATTTCATGGAGTGCCCACGAGTTCTTGTATTGTGAGAAAGGGAGAAAAGTACTTCTTTCTCAACCTGCTCAATCCCATTCATAATCTTATAAACCTCGATCATGTCACCTCTCAGCCGTCGTTTCTCCAAGCTAAAGAGCCCCAAGCATTTTAACCTTTCTTCACAGGGAAGGTGTTCCAACCCTTTTATCATTCTAGTTGCTCTTCTCTGCACTTTTTCCAATGCTATAATATCCTTTTTGAGATGTGGTGATCAGAACTGTACACAGTATTCCAAATGAGGTCGCACCAATGATTTGTACAGGGGCATGATGACCAGACACCAGTGTGTGGGTTAAGTGGTTTATAAATGCATCCAATGCGGTTTATATGTGGGGATATGTGATTCCCCCCTTTCCTGACAGCCCCATAGCCAGAAATTTTGGGTTGGTGGGGCTTGGGGAAATTTTGTGGGGCAGCTGGGGAGGGGGAGGGGAGAGGGGGAGGGAGAGAGGCGGCCGCACACCTTCCCTTTTTCAAGGGGGGGCTGCTAGTGCCTAAACATTAAGCAGCAAATTCACTGCTTAGAGTTCAGGGAAGGCATGCAGCTGGCAGCCGCCCCTCTCCCTCACCTCCTGCAAGATCTAAAGGGCCTGCTGATCAGCTGGAGGGCCCTTTTAATATCACAGGAGGGGAGGGAGGGGGTTGGGGCAGCAGCTTTTGTGGGGCAAGTCTCACACTTGAGGGGGCGGAGCCCCCAATGCCCCACCATAGCTAGGGGCCTCTTTCCTGACTAGGCATCCCTGAAAAACCTAACCGTGCAGCAACTAAAGTTGCTCCAGTATTTAAAAGAAGTTACACACTTCCACGCATACCCTAGCGTTCAGTTACTGCCCAATCTGATGCTGTGTGGTGTACCATCCATGTGCTGGGACTGGCATCTCAGGTCCCCTCCCTAGCTGCCAGAAATTCACAGCACCCAGACAAGGAAAATCTCAGCAGAGTACCACAACAGCTTCTGCAAGGACAAGCTATGGCATGAGCAAGGCATCACCAGACAATATGTCATGTATATTTTGTTGCAGGGAACCAAGGATGACATGGCATCTTTTGTCCTTCTCATTGGCCATTCAGGAGATCAACGAGAATCCCAGGATCTTACCCAATAATATCACTCTGGGCTACACTGTCTATGAGAACGCTGTCCACCCCAGGGTGACGTATAATGCTGTATTGGGCCTGTTACCTTCTGCCCAGGAAACCATTACAAATTACAAATGTGGGAGGAGGAATAATCTGTTGGCTGTTCTTGAAGGGTCAGAGTCTGATATCTCCATCGATGTTTCGGTCCTGTTGAACACCTACAAAATTCCTCAGGTATGAATCGGTGAGGGGGCCAATGTTTGGCGTAGTGGGTTAGGAGTGTGGACTCTAATCTGGGAGAACTGAGTTTGATTTCCCCACTCCTCCATATGCAGCTGCTGGTGTGACCATGGGGCAGTCGCAGTTCTCTCAGAGCTGTTCTCTTAAGAGCAGTTCTCTCTGAGCTCTCTGGGCCCCACCTACCTCACAGGGTATCTGCTGTGGGGAGGGGAAGGGAAAGAAAATCGTAAGCTGTGCTCAGACTCCAAGTGAAGGGCAGGCTATAATTCCAACTTCTTCTTCTACTTCTTCTTCTTCTTCTTCTTCTTCTTCTTCTTCTTCTTCTTCTTCTTCTTCTTCTTCTTCTTCTTCTTCTTCTTCTTCTTCTTCTTCTTCTTCTTCTTCTTCTTCTTCTTCTTCTTCTTCTTCTTCTTTGAACAAGACATTGATGGGCACCAAAATGTGTCTCATACAGGTCAATGTCAGCTTTTAGGAAAGCTGAGAAGGGTTTGGGAGCAGATTTCCTTCCTCTAGTGGTTCATAGAGATCACTGTTCATAAGAAATTCATGAAGTTTAGAAACTCTTTTAGAGATGGACATGAACCGCCTCTTCAACTAATGTTCATCATGAATTTTGGATGGTTTGTGAAGTCAAGTTCGCGACAGGTCAGCCAGCATGAACCTTCCACAAACTTAGTGGCTGTTCCTAGAGGGTTGTTGCAGTTTGTGAATGGATAGATTTCCAGACAGACTATCTCCTCTCAGTCAAGATGTTTACCAAACTTCAAAGCAAAGGGGTGTGTGCAGAAGTCTCCCTGTGAGTTTGGTGTCATTGACTCGTTCCTGTAACTGCAGTAATGCAAGCAAAAGAGGGCTGATATCCAACCACAGAACCCATGAAGTACAAAATAAAGGGGAGGGGATTTTTTCAAGCCCAGTACAACCAGTTCAGTGTACAGAATGCCCAGCAGAATCCAGTACCACCATGGCAATGCAAGTTTGAAAGAACCGATTGATCTCAAAACACACTGTCACAAGAAATCGAAGCCGAGGGGAAGGTGGGTGGATTTTGCAAGTCCAGCACAAGCAGTTCAGTGTACAGAACAAAAGGAACAGTGGCAAAGGAAGTAATTTGAAACTGACAAGAGCAGTGGAGAAATGCCCAGGCAAAGGGAGGAAAGAACCTCCTGAACGTGCCCCTGTCATTTCCCCAGAAAGCACTTTCCTGGGGACACCTTCTTTGGGGGGCTGTAACTCAGATCCCGTAAATCCAATCCTCACCAAAGTTGGAGGGTGGGTAGAGGAGAATCAGGCAGAGATTACCAGGAGGTTTGGTGTCTCTAGCATACCGCCCCCCCCATTCTACCAGGTCATGGATCTCACAAACCAAATCAATTTGCTGCCTAAAAGTTCATGACAGTCCATGGTTCACAAACTAGGCACACCACGAACCACAAACCAAACCACATTTTCCCGGTTCATGCCCGTCCCTACTCTCTCTATTTAGCTGGGGAGGATAAGGTACACAGCAATGCAACGCTGCAAAAAGGGAGTGTCTTTCTTAAAGGGTTGTAAACATCTAGAAACAGAATAGTTCTCGAACAGCCATTATGGTGCAGTGATTACAAGGCCAATCGGAGGACATCTCTCTTCACTAGGAGTGTGCTTTCGATCTCCCCAAGCTGAAAATAAACCAGAAGAATACCTTATTGATATTTTTTCAGGTTATTTTTTGGCTTCCCAAATGTATCTGGATGTTGTCTGGAAAACTGGGGGGGAAATCGCGAGAAAATCCCAGATATATTCAGGAATTACTGGTGGATTCGAAAACAGTAGACGGGCAGGAGAAGATTTCTCCCACCTCTGAGCGGTTTGTTGGGCATCTCCTGCAGTCCCTTTAAAGGCCCTCAGAGGACAGCCTGAGGATCAGCTGGTTCGGGAAGAGCAGACTGTTCCCAGCGGCTTGGCTTGGGGCTGGCTTTTTGTGCAGTCCAGTTTAAAGCGGCACAGCAGATCCTGGGGCCAGCTTCTCCAGCAGCATGGTTTAAACTGTGCTGCAGGGGAAGCCAAGCCAGTCCCAGGATTGGGCTGGTATTTTTCTTCTTGGGTCTATTGGACCAGAAAAAAATCAGGATTCCGAAAAAATCCTGGATTGTAATACCATGCTAGTATCGGGATCCGGGTTTTGTTTTGTTTTTTAAAAGGGAGCGGTGGCACAGGCAACTAATGCCTGCTAGTAACATCTATGAACAGCCATTACGGCTCTTCGAATCCCACCGCGGCCAGGGTGAGCACCTGGCCCAAGTCCCAGCTCCCATCTACCCAGCGGTTCGAAAGCTGCTAAATAACAACAATAGCAAGTAGATAAAATGGGTACCTGTCTTAGATGACAGGGAGCACCCCCCCCGCGGGGGTTGTGGAGCTGCCGGTAACAAGGCAGGTGGAATGATGGCGGCAAAAGATGGCAAGAGCTCCAGGGGACGGCGAGAGGCGGAAGGCGGAGCAGAGACGACGGCGCAAGGAGGACGTGAAGGCGCAGGCGCGGCGGAGTCAGGAAGACAGAGCCGGAGCCGCGCCGACGCAGAAACCACGCGCCGAGGAATCTGCGAACGCCGAGCTGAGCTGACCCAGGATGAAACTGACATGAAACTGACAAGAAACTGACGAAACTGACAAGAACACCGCTCTCCACAGGGTGCTGGTAGGGCAGTCCCTTCCCGATCAGCTATGTGGCCTTAGTTAAGGATTCAATGAGTAACTGTAAGCCGCTCAGAGACCCCTTCGGGGGTTCGAGCGGGATATAAATTGAAGATATAAATAAATAAATAAATAAATATTGAAGGGGGAGGGGTCAAATATACCTGAACCAAAAAATACCAATTAAAAAAATTGCACACCCTTACTCTCCACCAATGCTCCCTCTAAGCTGCGGAGTCTTGTGAGCAGAAATTCTACTTTGTGAATGACTGGCAAAAATTCTACTTTGTGAACGAGTGGCATTGTGAATGACTGTGAGCGAATGATCTGGCTGCTGCGTAAATTAGTTTGCTCTGGAGCCCTCCCTTCCTGAGCTGAGACAAAAATGTGTGAGCTGGAGGCTAAAAAACTGTGAGCTATCTCACACCGACTCATATTAGAGGGAACACTGCTCTCCACCCATCAGTCAGTAGGTCAAATACCCGGTAGGGTGGCAGAGTAGAGTGACTTGTAGATCTATTTCAGCAAAAGTTATTTAGTGATGAAGAAAGTTGTACACATGTCGGATTTGCATCTTTCCCAAACCCACTAGGGTCTTTTCCCTATCTAATACTTTAAATGTTATTTCCAAGGGACCTGCCCAATGATTTGTTGAGGCTTAGAGACCTTGGGGGCTTACTGGGTCATCAGAAGGGAAACCCTGTCCCTCATTTCTAAGGTTGGGACATGTTCACAGTAAAAGGTGAAGCACACTTGGTGAGATCTTTCTTGGACATGACCACAGCCTGAAATATCCCAGTCCATCCAAGGGGTTTCTTTTATTGTTATAACGGCATACGAGACATTTTGCTATTTTTTGCCTTTTTTAAAAAAATTGAAGGCATCCAAATGTAATTTTTCCCCATTAGGTCAGCCACGGTGGTCATTTGGCAGTTCTGAAGGATAGAACTCGGTTCCCTTTCTTCTACCAAATGGCCCCCCCAGAAGAACCCCAGTACTTGGGGATTGTCCAACTGCTCCTGCATTTCCGATGGACGTGGGTTGGGCTCTTTGCTCCAGAGAATGACAACGGGGACACGTTCAGGAGCACCTTGGTGGCAATTATGCTCCAGAGCGGCATTTGTGTCGCCTTCTCACAGAGCATCGCAGAAATCGGCATCTATTTTTCTGTTTTGTCAATGAAAAGAATACGCCTCATGGATTCATTGCTCCGTCACGGCCAAGTCAATGTTTTTGTTCTCTATGGAGATGGTATATCTGTAATGACTCTCGAAATAGTCGCACGAGCGGTAGAACGGAGCAGCAAAGCTCCCATTGGTAAAGTTTGGATCACAGCCCTTTTGTTGGACTCTCTCTTCAGCCTGGCAAATTATCAGTTTCCCTCTGCGGTCATAATGCCTGGATCTCTCTCCTTCACAACCCGGACAAAGAGAAAGATGCTGTATCACCACCCACAAGCATTTAACCCTCTTCTCATGGAGTTTATGGAGCAGGCATTTGATTCTTTGTGCTCAAAGCCTGTTTTGTCTGTGAGAGGCCAGCTGAGATACAGAGAGAAGGAGAGGCTGGAGGCCAGGCCCTGGGAGGTCCTGAAAGAACATCTGCCTCCCAGGGCCTACAATATTTACACCTCTCTCTGGGCAGTGGCTCATGCTTTGTATCCGGCACACTCGTACAGATCTGAGCGGATGATGAGGCTGCGTGGGGACAGGCTGGAAAATGACCAAATACAACCTTGGCAGGTATCCATTTCCCCTGGATTAAGAATAGAAGGAGGAGGAGATTGGATTTATACCCCGCCCTTCATTTGGAGACTCAGAGGGGTTTACAAACTCCTTTCCCCTCCCCTCCCCACAACAGACACCCTGTGAGATAGGTGGGGCTGAGAGAGCTCTGGCAGAAACTGCTCTTTTTCAAGAACAGCTCTGACAGAACTATGGCTTGCCCAAGGTCATCCAGCAACTGCAAGCGAAGGCGTGGGGAATCGAACCCAGTTCTCCCAGATTAGAGTCTGTGCATTTAACCACTACACCAAACTGGCTTTTCTTTTCCTTTGGAATAGTTATTGTGTATCCGGACTGAGGGGGTTGTGAGATGTTTTTCAAATTTCTGACGCAAACTCAGTTTCTGAGTTTGGGACTCAAGATCCTTAGTAAGGTCAACAGGAAGGCCATGGAGCCTATGAGCTTCTGCATTGTATGGCAACCATATATAGAGGGCTGAATAGATTTATAGGAGGCAGAAAGTAGACAATTTTAATGAACTGGACTGCAGGTGTCAAAACGGTGCTGCTGGATTCTAGGTGTTCCATTATATAGTCCACAGCCAAGGAGAGAGGCATGTTGGCCTGGGCACATTCTAACAGGATCACACCTATCTCCTCTTCCCAGAGCTGAAGCCACCTAAAGGATGAGGTTGCTAGTTAGAACAGATCCCTCCCTCCCTTCTGGGCCACACAGTGGCTGAGTTCAGACTGGCAATTTGAAGCGGGAGGGAGTCATTGCAAAAAAGACCCAGAACAAACTGTTCCAGGTTTTCCTGGTCACTCTGCATGGATTGAAGCGGGAGCATACTGGGAGGAGGCACAAGGGAGCGTTCAGACTGCTGGTCAGGAGACGTGGCTGTAAACAGCTTTTTCTTGGTAATTCGGCTATGTGCGCATGTGCGCACATGCGCTCATGTGCATAAGCACATCAGGGCAATTTGGGGAGGATCCTGTTGCGCTGGCACCACATTGTGCGGTAGAGCAGAGCACATCCAATCATATCGCTGCTGCCTTTCCAAGGCAATCAAGTGCACCATATGCGTGGAAACACCCGGCAGACATTATCACTGCGGGTTGTTCCCGGCTTTTCGGGTTAGCATTCACACTTCCCTGAAGTGGAAGTGGGATAAAGGCACTCTCCAGGATTTGCTACCACTTTCACCAGTTATCTTTTAAATGTGGGAGCGAAGTGGTACACGACAGGTTGACTATGGGTGGGGAATGCCAGACAGATGTGCTTGTGTGAACGGCCCTGTTAATCCGCTTGTAAAATGTTGCTCACACGTGGCTATAGTGGGGCAAGCTGCCAGTCTGAACTCAGCCAGTGTATTTGATATTTGAGATGCTATTGTAGGAAGGGCGTTTATGACTTTCTAGCAAAAAACCCTGCCCTACAGCGAGAGGAGGGGCTCTGAATGCTAACACGAATAGATGATAAATATACTTTCAGTATCTAAATAAAATAAAACTGGAAATGTAAGGACAAAGCCATAGCTACTGTGAATTCGTAAAAACAAGTCTCCTGTGTTTTGAGTCCTGCTGTTCTCTTTGTGATTCTAGCTCCATCCTTTCCTGAGAAACTTCCAGTTCGCCAACATTTCCCTGGATGGGGAGAATTTGGGTGAGAACAGAGACCTGGCAGCTGGCTTAGATGTTGTGAACATGGTGACATCACGCAACGGGTCCACCTGGAGTGTGAAGGTCGGGAGTCTGGAAAGACAGATGTCCGGAGAGATAAAGTTCACCATTGAGCAGGATGCTATTGTGTGGCCCAGGTGGTATAAGCAGGTGGGAGGAAATCCATTAATTTATTTTTTAAAAATTAGGAAGACAGTAGGGATAAAGAAAAGAAAAGGGAAAGGAAAAAGAGAGTTATACAACATAATTGCATTTGTTGAGGGAAATCATGTAGTACAAAACGTATAAGGCAGAAAATATTTTCCCTAACATCCCCTTCATTATAATTTTTAAGGTATTATCTATAAAATACAATAGTTCTTACTTCTGTTAGGATACAATTGTATTCAACATTTTAAGTTTCAGACTTCGTAACTACATAACTACATAACTAACTTCAGACAAATAATCTATTTTGACTATATAATTTGTTTCAACATTACTACGTATTCAGTATGACATATTTTGCCACTTCTACATATTTATTAGAACCTTTAACAGACAAGTAATGGATCATAAGAACATAAGAGAAGCCAATGTTGGATCAGGCCAATGGCCCATCTAGTCCAACACTCTGTCACACAGTGGCCAAAAATACCAGGTGCCAACAGGAGGTCCAGCAGTGGGTTCAGGACACTAGGAGCCTGCTATGCCTTCCCCCAAACACCAAGAATACAGAGCATCCCTTGCCCCAGACTGAGCGTTCCTATCTATACCTTGTGGATAATAGCCACTGATGGACTTCTGCTCCATATGCTTTAACTAATTTCCTCTTGAAGCCATCCATGCTTGTAGCTGCTGCCACCTCCTGTGGCAGTGAATTCCATGCAAAAGACAGTCTATTATGTATCTCATATCAAGAACCCACCCATTAGTATTTGAGATATTACATTTAAAACAGATTTTAATTCTACTTCTATTCTACTTCTTTAATTCTACTTCTATTTTATTACCATACATTTGTATATAATATTTTAGACTGCTTCTCATTTGTCACCTGCTAGCATAGTACACTTAATACATACTCCATCTCTCCTCAAATTTTGTAATTGACCTGTTTCTCAAATAGGTTTTTGATCTTGCCGTTACTGCATATTCAGCAAGTTTATTTTCCCATTCTTCTAAACGTGGACAGACGTCTAGTTTCTGTTTTGCTGCACAAATAGTTCTAACTGCTGACACCATGTATTTGACTATCGCTTCTAAAATTCTTATTAATTTGTTAGGCAGAACACCACATCACATATTCTTGGCCTCTGTTGGGTATTTAACCTTTAATACATTTGGCATTTTCAGTGTATTTTTGGTGTATTTCTTTCCAATATTTTTTGTTTTTTTACAAGTCCATTAATTTCATTTTAATCCTTTCAAATTCCAGATGAAACAATAGTGAAAGTCTTATGAATCTTTAATTTTTTTTTAAAGCCACCAAAGTGGCCAGCTGTAAGCACAAGAAATTTCACGTTTGGTGTAGTGGTTAAGTATGCGGACTCTAATCTGGGAGAACTGGGTTTGATTTCCTACTCCTTCACTTGCAGCTGCTTGATGACCTTGGGCAAGCCTTAGTTCTGTCAGAGCTCTTCTTGAAGAAAAAGCAGTT